>BQNB010006053.1:17496-99256 GCA_026074375.1 Tanacetum coccineum | reverse complement strand
GGAGCTTGTCAGTGATATGTAATTCCTTCAGTGGAACGACGAGCATTCCGTTAGTTAAACATTTCTTCAAATTTGAGACGTGGATCACATCGTGAATTCCACGTAGCTTCTGTGGTAGCTCAAGTTGGTAAGTTATTGGACCAACTTTACTTAGTACCTTGAAGGGTCCAGTGTATCGAGGGTTCAACTTGCCTCGCTTACCAAAACGTATCATGCCCTTCAACGGCGGCAATTTAAGAAGCACTTGGTCTTCGATTTGAAATTTTAGGTATTTCCTGCGGTTGTTAACATAACTTTTCTGTCAGCTCCTAGCTGTCTTTAGTCATTCTTTAATTGTCGTGATCTTATCAATAGTCTCTTGAATAACATATAGTCTTGTCAATTGTCTGTCTCCTGTCTCTAGCAAACAAAGTGTCAATCTATACTTTCATCCGTACAAAGCTTCAAAAGGTACACATTTGATGCTAGTGAGATAACTGTTGTTGTACGAGAATTTTAACAGAGGTAAGTGAGTGTCCCAACTACCTCCTAGAACAATCACACACGCCCTCAACATGTCCCCCATGGTTTGTATCGTTCTCTCACTTTGACCATCTGTCTGTGGGTGGTAAGCAGTACTCATATCGACTTGAGTACCAAAGGCCTTCTAAAGTAGTTGCTAAAAGTGCGACGCAAAGCTGTAACACCCCGCTAAAGTGGAAATACAGAGTGTGACAGCTCAAGGCATAAGCATATGGCAATAGTACAATACCATAAATTAATTTGAAAGAAATACTACAATAATACTATAATTGTCTTCGCCAAACATTGGCTTTTAAAACATAAGTTTAAAGTTCACAAAAGCTTCGTCTTGACATTTCAAAGTTTAAAAAAAGACGACACGATGAGACTTGATAATGCAGTGCCTTCATAAGAAACTTACTAACGATCACCTAAAATGCATGAGAAAACGAGTCAACTATGAAAATAGTTGGTGAGTACACGGGTTTATGAAAATGTAGTAAGAACCCATTTATAAATAAGCCATCATGGCAAGAGTCCTATGAATCTATCCTATTACAAGTCCCGCCCATACAAGACTTGTAATAAATATACATTCACCTACACTTCCATGATAAAGAAAAATCCTAAAATATAGTTTATAAAAGAAGACATCATGGCCAGAGTCATATGAATTTATCTCAATACAAGTCCCGCCCATACAAGACTTGTATCGTATAAATTCACATATAATTCCATAATGTACAGATATGCCCAATAATAGAAAGTCTTAATGTTCAAAGCCACCTGGTTAATATTAAAGTAAAATGTTCCAGTAAAATGCACACGCAATAAATATAGTGTCAAAGCACAAATGAACGATTGCCCCTATATATAAATATTATGCAAATTCCTGAACAGTGGAACCGAGAGGTTGGCCGACCTCTAATAGCGCTATCCATAATATTTACACTCCAGAACAGCGGAGCGCAACAAGTACGTATAAATTGGGATCTGAACAGCGACCCAAAGGGGGACTTAGACAGGTGAGGGGAAAGAACAGGATCCCACACACCTAACACTATATCCATGCACCTTACGTATTCACACAGAATACGCAAAGTCTTGTTTTAATAAAAGTCACACGTATTAGAAATATAATACGTGAAGTTTAATATTAACCAAGTCTTACATATTATAAAAATAATATGCAAAGTCCAACAATGTACAAATAATACGTATATCATAAGATAATACGCATAGTCTCAATATGGCAATTGACAGATTTAAAAATCAGTTCATAGTATGTAATAATCCCCAAAATAAAGAGTAGTAAAACGAGGATCTTGCGAATACTCAAAAGCACTTATCAAGTTCAAAAGTAGTTTAAGTTGTCCAATATAGTTTAAAATGTCCAAAAAATGTCCAATATAGCTCAAAAGTCCAAATAGTCCAATAAGTTCAATATAGTCCAAAATGCTCAATAATGTCCAAAGTAGTTCAATAAGCTACGCGCATATAAAATAATTCGCAAAGTACGTTCAAATATTTTATAATCAATAATATTCATGCATATCACCCCAAAAACATATAAAACATTTAAAAAGAGGGGCCGTGAACCCACCTTAACGAGAAATAGCGTGCGTACAAGAACGAGCACAACAAGTATCACTAAAAGCAACCCTCAAACGTAGACCTCACTAGACGTGACCTAAGACAAGTAAAAATATTTATAAAAATCTAAATGATATGCTCGGACAAAAGAAAATGACAACTAATTAGGTTACTCATTTTAAATATATAATATATCTTAGTTGTTAATAGTGTATTATTTATAATGTGTTGTCCGTTGTTAAAATATACTATTAGATGATTAGATTGATCATAACATTTGAGACGTATATCTTATAGACTTAATTATGTTAAAGACAAAATAACTAAACTAAAATTTTGGACTAGTTTTAAAGAGCTTAAAATAGACAGGGGCCAAAAGTGTTATTTTTTTAAAATCTATAATATTTATTTGTTAATAGCTTATTAATTAAGGGGCTAGAACGTAAATATAAAAATTTAATACCAAGTCCCACGTGATGTATGTGCAAGATTTCTAGCTTTCTATCTTTTCTTTTGAATAGATTATTGTCTTCATTTTTTTTGTCAATCAACGTCAACTACAGTAACTCAAAAGCAGTGTTCAAAGTACATAATCACATGCGTTTATAAGGATGAACTGATATCATGTCTCTTTATTTTCTTTTATTATTACTAGTCATCTTCTCCAAATATGGATTATTACTAGAACCCATTTCTGAGAAAAAGAAAGAGTTAAGGAACAAGCTAAGTGGTACCTTAGCACCAGGCAGAAGCACGAGTGAACGAGTCATGCCGCATGCGTATATATAAAAACCAACCAAAGCACCAACACTATGATCATACGCTGATCAAAAACCAAACCCGAACACGAAAATTAATCCAACACCACGTTCCAACCTTGAAAATTCGATGTAAACCCAAAACCATGCATAGTCACGAACTCGAGCATGAAAACTAACTCGAATAAATATGAACCGGTCGTATTTAACCTAATCGAAGCTGTGTATTCAAATGTTTACATGCTCTCTCTATTGGAGTGTTAATATGCCATGTTGAGATATGCTTTCAATCGTTGTCACCTTCACCAAGACGCTTTCTAAACTTGACTATTACAACGGCTTCTCTCTTTCAAGGATGGTGGCGCAAATACGTGATTGTGAGGCGTGCTTCCAACTGTTGTTAAACTTCACTTCTACACTATATGGATTGCAAAGCAGCCATGTATAAACATAGCTTTCTTTAGCAAGTTATCAACGCTTGGGTTTGGAGAAGGAAACTCGAGCATCATCACCTCATCAGTTGTGATCATGCGCTCACAACTCCATCGATTCGAGCAATTGTTAGTGTGACGTTTGAACAAGAATGAATAAGGGTCGAAGATGATAGCAGATAGATATAGCACGAGACAAAGACGTGGCACTTACGTTGCCATGCAGGTAGCTGCGTGAAGAGCAGATGGATGTGATATTATCTCGCTATTATCTTTAGTATAATATGGTTATCGGGCCAAAGCAGGTGGTCATAGGAATATAAGCCATGAAATAATGTTTTCTATTGAAGGAAGCGAATGTGCAGGCAAAAAAAGACTTTAGACTACTGTTTATAATTCAAATACGTAGTATAATAATTAAAACTTGGTAGTCAAACATAGTTGTCTTATTTTATAACTACAACAAGAAAGGAGAAGATATGTGTTGATTAATATTCAATCTCTCTATCTTGTTTAGTTTGGAATAAAAGATTTAAGAAATACGATCGTGTAACAGTCATTTGGATTAAATCAAGACACGAAATGTACTGATGAAACTGCATATGTTCAATATTCACTACAAGCACGTCTTGCATTTAGTGTAATCTGTTGCTCTATATATTTAGCAAAGACATGCATGCGTATTTCTTAAAATGTATATTTATGGTAATCATGTGCAGTTTTTTTTTTATTAGTTTAACTTTCTCACATAACTACAAATGATGTTCGTACCCGAGTGCGCGGAACTATTTTTGCAATGGACTGATAACGCTAAATATTATTTGTAAGTCGTTGGGACTCACCTTGAAAGGAAGCCATAACCTCAAAGACTATTTCCGTAAATATTTTAAATATATATATTAAACTTCGACATTATTATTATATTTTCTTTTTTTATATAAAATGATACGCATGTCAGAAGCATTTGTTCTGTTATTTAAAAGTAGTAATGTGCGTCCATTAAAATTCATATAAAGAATTAAATATTCTTTATTCTAAAACTTTTAATAAAAATTTCCTTTATGGTTTTATAAGTTGCTTGGCAAATATGACCAGTTGATGTCAACATATGCTTATAGCTTGATTATATGTTCACTACTGGTATCATTAGATGTTAACGAGTATTAGTTTTCCAACTCTCATTTGTCTACTTATTATTTAATGTTGTAAAATAGTTTGAGCATATCATTGATATTTAATTAACGTTAAATAAAATCGTAGGTCGAAGTATATTCATTAAGCGAGGGTGTCTAAAGCAAAGTGAACACAAAGGGAAAACATGACCCGACTAACACCAAACTAGCTCAACAAGCATAGTTTTAGTCAACGACATTATAAAAGCTATAATGGTTGTTAACCTGAGCTTGACGGTAGTCACACTGCTAGAGGACGCACCGTCGGCCACCATTTCACTCGGATTAACTTTCCATAATGTAAAACTCTCAAACGTCCCATACTCATAGTATGTATGGGATTTGATCTCGAGGACGTGACTAGTTCCAATGAGATTCCTTATAGCAGTGGGCAAGCTTGATTCGTCATCTTCATCTTCTTCCGCTCCCAAGAGTGATTCAGCCGAGCACTTAAGCAACTATGTTGTTGTGTCATTAAACATCACAACGACAATATGGGCAGTGTCGTCAGCTACAACGACTTCAATCATGTACCTGCATAGTGAAGACCGCGGGCCGAGGGTAAACAATACCATACACTGCATTGTAATTCATAATTTCTAATTAACATTAGGAGCATTACCTAAAAATAGGGTAGTCAACGGCCTTGTTACATGCTTCACATATGAATTGTCTATTTTTTCGAGTAACACCTTTTCGGCACTTTTCAGACCCACAGGATGGGTAGTTTCATCCTTTTTTAGACCTGAAGTTTTCGATCATCACCTTACAGTGGAAAATGGCCGTCTGAAAGCATAAATTGTTTTTTAAATACAATGTGAGGGACTAATAAACTATATTGGTCATGCAGGGGAAAACAAGATTACGTCATTTTTGCGGTTCCAGGCTAATATCAAAAGATTTTCAAGTGTTTCTTCTCTTGGGCGGGAAGAATCAATGTCCAAGCCCTCCTTCTTTTGTCCAACACAACTGGCGTGCACATCGACAACAACGGTGAGTGTTTGTTTATTTCAAATACATATGCAGACAATATTACAGAAGTTTACCTTTCGGATGTTTTCAATTCCTGCACGCATGGGATATCATCGTTATCATAAACGATGGTCGATGAAGTGCTTGACAAATACAACTTATCTGTAAGGTAACAATAACTTTAAATTAGCGTGTGAGTAATGTGATATGTAAATTACAATCAATCTTCAAGATTCGTTACTGTTGTAAGTCTTTGGAGACACCAAGGTTAAAACAATGACACGCATGCCAACATGCTTTATTTTCCTCTCTATCAAAGCATCACCAAGCCTACCCCATAAGGTTACTCTAAGTGACTGACCCCTATTTCATAAGTCAGTAGGTATCGTTATCCCGCCTTTAAGTTAAAGTTTTAATATTTGCAAACAAACCAAATTACCTCTGGTTTGCAAGATAAAAATCAAGATTCCTGGATCCTGTTTTCGTGTAGTTAGTTCTTCCAACATCAGTTACGTATCCGGTTACATCTACAGGATATTTAATTACTTGTTAGTATCGCCTTAGGACCAACCATGTACCAAATAATTACATATATAGAAAAATTATCAAATTACCAATCAAGTACTTGTTGTTGGCAGGCTCGATACGATCAAATTCTATCAACTGGAACGGATATCTGAGGAAGCCAAGACCATTTACAAAAACCTTCCGTACTGTTGTTTCCCCATCAAACTCAAGCATGATCTTATCATGTTTGAAAATCCGATACTCATCCTTATTAGGGAGAACCACAAAGTTATTTATTAAGTAGATGTCGCCTTCCTTTAACCCCAGGAAATTGTGTGCTATGCTTGCTTTAGCACTATTGTGAATCATATTACCCTACAAGGACTTAGCGTAAGATAAGTGCACAACGACAGGAAATCTTGTTCCTAAAACTTACCCGTGAGTCAAAGACAACCAAATTCGTGCTCAACTAGCGACCATTTACAACATTTACATCCCACAACCTGCCAATCATCACAACAATCGTTCCAGTGACATCCACCTCCAATTCATCCAAGAATAAATGAGGCTTCGTCTGTGAAGATTCAGCCATGCCTACAGCTTTGCTATCCGAGTTGGTACCTCCAGATTTGATTGACATCTTTTTTGGAGGCGTCGTGTGTGAAGATTCAGCCATGCCTATACCTTGGCTATACGATTTGGTGACTCCAGACTTGGTAGACAACTTTTCTTGAGGCTTCATTGGTGAAGATTCATCCATGCCTGCAGCTTTCCTATCCGGTTTGGTACCTACAGACTCAGTCGACATCTTTTCCTTTGCTTTGACTTGTGTATTATCTGGTATAACTTGTCGGTTATGATGTATGAGAAGATCAACTGCTAACCACTGCATTTATAGCCACATCCAGGTTGATTAGCTTGTGTTAAGGCTATAACTACAGCAGATGTAAGGTTTGTAATAACAAGGATTCTTTGCATTCTTACAGGGGGTTATGTAACTGCACAATGAATGCTTCCTAATGAATAGAGAAGAACCGATTGCATTAACTGACATTTACTTGAAAACAACTTTACACCCGGCTTCTACTGCATCACACTTTGGTACATTCGGCTATGTGGGTAATACAAAGCTTTTAAGGATACAACCCTATTAAATTTAAGGGTTGTATCTTTTAGTATAATAGATATTTTAGATCTATTTGCTTAGTTTTATATTTTCTTAGTTTTAATATAGCTTATTATTATATTATTAGTATAAAACCAAACCAAAAATATTTGATAATCAAGCATCCAATTAAGAACATAAACATAACTCTCCATTCATATCTCGTCGTGCATTCGACTCCGGGAGGATAATTATTAGTTTTCCTAAAGCAATTCTTATTTCTAAAGGGAATATTATTACTGACTTGTCCTACGACTAAATCAGCCAACAATCTGAGAGCTGCGTCCATCTCACGAGATTTGCCAGTCGGATCAAAAAATGAAGTTTTTAAAACAGTCTCACAAAAGAATGAAGAAGGCCACGGGAGAGCAGATAAACCATATTGTATCAGTATAAAAGCAACTCTAACCTATTGTTACAATGCCTGCCCATTATAAATTGGAGACCGACAATGCAGCAAGAAAGTAACGAAATCAAGGGACTCAAGGAATATGATTACATGTATCTTCTTCAATGTTAAGTCCAAGATCACACTAGATTGACATGGGTGGCTGCTTTTCAAGAAGCTAGAGAACAAATATTGGGCTGCCCTACAAAGGAGCTCTACATTTTGAAAAGCTAAGTGCATGATGATGAGCGTTTTACAAATGTTGTCAAAAGCCACCTCTTTGCAGAGGTACTTTTGAAGCTGAAAATCAAAGATAAACATATGGTGATGAACAAAGGGTGAAAATTACCGTGGTTAAGATGTACAAGATGAATTACTCTTCCAACACCAATTATCTTTTTGAAAATTGATCCCGAAATCCTTAGCATTTAAAGCAAAATAAATTAATAAGCAAAGTCTTTAGATTCTTAGATATAACTTATTACATTTAATTGATTGACTTAACTTGTTAATTCGATGTGCCTACTCTTATTGCTTTTAGTTAATTATTAAATTCGAGTTCAATCTGGATATCACTTTTTTGTTTTGCAGTTAACTACAAATATATCGATGGTTATGGCTAAAAGTTTTTCCAAACTGGAGGTTTGGTTTTATATACATTAATGTAGTTTGATATGAGCAAGGGTTCTGCTTGGATGTTGTAATAATATTCATAATTATGTATTTATGTCACAAATGATAAACATTAAGGGTTGTTTTTATTATTTGTAAGCTGATTTTGAGCCATTGATTTGCAATTTTGATGATTTAGTTGTAAATGAAGATATAGTAATAGTGATAATAGGTGCTAATATTGACTCTGAGTGTTTAGTTTAATAGTGTTTAGCTTGTGAAGCATGATATTGAAACATGATTTTAGTGAATTATGGTTGCAAGAATAAGAATTTAGTTCAGGATGTTAATAACATGAAATGGGAGTGTTAAAACTATGGAAGATTGTTTTGCTACTGAATATGTGAAACTCAGAAGAACATGAGTATGAAGAGGTGTGTTTAGAAAAAGAACGAATTTCTCAAGTTGAAGAAGCACCATTTGAGGTTAAGAAATCTCAGGATCGACACACTTTAATCTTCACTCCTTCATTTGCGTGTCATGAATTAGTTTGTGATTTAGGCAGCAACGTGGTTGCTTCGTCTATGCGTGTAGGCTGCAACGGTTTCTATGTTAGGAGGGTCTATGTGTCAGCGGATTAAGTAAATTTGACAAATAAACATCTTTTTAGTACTTAAATGCAAAATTGTCAATGTGAGAGGATGTTTAGCATTCTTAGAAAATTAAGCATTGTTGCTAAGAAGTTACTGTAATTGTTTTTATTTTAATCAATAATATAACAAAATAAAAAACTTAGAAAAATTCCTATGCGTGCACGGGAATTATAACTACTATAAGTTTACATGCATAACAATACATTCAAGTCGAACCGAACAATTTACTTGACTAATACATGATATCATATTTAAATAGGAAATGAAATAATAATTATATATATATATATATATATATATATATATATACAAATTTTAAAACTATATGTCTGATTTAGCTGATTTCACCATTTTTTGTCCAATTTGGCCAAAGTGAAGGTTTTGGCTTCGCACTCATATATCTCATAACTAATGCGACTCATTTAGTTAATCGGTTTAAAAAAATTCAATTTAAACTTTAAATTGATTGCATCATAAAATTTATTTTTTATCTTTAATAAAGTTATTTTTTGTGTGAATGCAATCGTTTCATATTTAAATTGCAAAAGTTATAGTTTAACACATTTAGACAGGTTTACCAAAACAAACAATTTTACCAAAAACAACTAGTTTTATTTGATTCAAATTTAGATATCTCAACCACTTATTCAGATTAAAATGGAAATCAGATTCAGCTTTTTCTACCGAATATTCATATTCAAATGTGCGAATCAAATTTAGATTCAAAGCCTCTTAATAAACAAACAGCACCGAGTCCAACATTGTCTTATGTTTATAATCTTTATGATATTATCAAACTTGTAAATACTCTTTTGCATCTGTCCCCATAAAATGACTGGCAGGTTCAATTAAGAAGAATACATTTTTGTGTAGTTTTTACTCCTACACAGTTATGTGGTGTTTATTTTTTTAGAAATGCCTCTTAACAACATCTTAATCTAACTCATTCAGACGCGGTCAGACATTTACGTTATTAAGACTGTTTTTTTTCAAGTCATTCAGAGACAGTAAGAGGCAAGCAGTGTTAAGTTCGTTTGTTTTGTCTGATCACTAAGACTTAAGAGGCATAAACTTCTTACTAAACTAGATGTGGAGGGGTGTCTTACCACCTCTTAATGTCTTTTTTTTCTTACTTTTTTCGTTTTTATTTTTTTCTACTTTGTTATGATTTTTTTTTCTTATTTCACCTTTGACTTTTGTATTAAAACTATTAAATAGAATCATTGCATATGTTTTGTTATATAAATACTGTATAAAATAATATGTGTCAACTCATATTTTGTTCAAATTAAAGTTTATGGTTTCAGACTCATAAATCTCAATTCTAATGCGACTCATTTAGGCAATCGTTTTAAGAAGTTAAATTCAAACTTTAAATTCATTATATTATAAAATCTTTTTTTAAGTTAATGAATTTTATTTGTTGTGCGAATGCAATTGCTTTATATTTAAATTGTAAAAACTAAAATTTAACACATCTAGGCATTTTCACCAAAGCAAACAGTTTTATTTAATTCAGATTCAGATATCTCAAAAACTTATTCAGATTAAGATAGAAATCAGATTCAGACTTTTCTGCCGAATATTCAGATTCAAATGTGCGAATAAGATTAAGAGCCTCTTAATAAACAACAACATCTTACACATGTGATGACTTTAACTCCAAAACTATAAAAAACCAAAAAAGAGAAAACATGAGTGTTGTAATTGACCTTAGAGCATCCACAATAGGAAAAGCTTTTTGATGGAGGTTTTGCATTGCATTCATAGGTTTTTGGAAAGGCTTTTTACAAAGACTTGGTGTAACATCCGGCAATTTTCAAAATTCTAAATGACTATTTTAACCGTTGACTTTTCAGGTCCGATTTAACTTTTTGACTTTTTAACCTTTTACGGTCACATAATAACAATTACCGCGTTGTATCACTAGCCGGTAAATTTTTGATAACATTATTTGTAAATAATAAAGTTATTATTTATGGTTACTATCTCTCGTTTTACCAAATCTATTAGACTTTACTAACGAAAAGTACATCTAGCAGATCTTTGAAAAAACGCGTACAACACGACGCGACATCAAATAAATAAAAGTTTGTGCTCAAATAAAAGTATTATAAACTTTTTAAGGAGAAATTTATGCACTTTCACATTTATTATATTTCTATGTTACAGAGACGCTTAGTATACGTTGCGTAATGCATGCACAACATACCCCATACCCTTAAACCTTACTTTATATATACACATTCATAACTTGCCAAAATTTAAAGATAAGAAACACTCTTTCTTGTGCCGTCATCATGGCGGATTGACTCCAAATAAATAATACACTCAAAGTTTTACTTTTCAAAAATTGAAAGTCCTCATTTCTACTTTATGTCAAAATAGTGTACCCACCTTCTACTTTATATCAAAATAGTGTAGTCTCATTTCTTTTTATGTCCCCCAGTTTCTTGTTCACGCATCTCCCTTCTCTTTCCTTTTGATTGACCGGTCACAAAGTCATACGAAAGCGCATATTTCCTTTATTGAACCATCTTGTCATCATAAAAGAGGAGTTTAAGCATGCCCAACTTGGCTCATAAAAGACTTTATCACTAACCAAGGAGAATATTTAGAGCTTTCAAGTATTATAAAGATTACTTCCATTCTCCCTTCACTTTGTGCCATAACCGAGCCCAAGGAAACAAGCCGTACCTTGCCCATGTTTCCCTGCTACCAACGCACACATACAAGTCACCCCAAGTTTCAACACACTCCATACCTTATTTATCCCTACACAAGCATGTGAAACCCCTTTGACTATTCAAACCTACCATAACTATCTCTATAAAAAACATGCTTCCTTTACTCACTTTGGATGACACAAAAACAAATATGATGTTCTTTCTTTCTTCCCTGGTTGTCGACACAGCCCTCAAAAACAAAGAAACCCAAACCAACTTGTTAGCCAAATAACACAAACCCCATCTGAGATATAACTATCAAAGAACCCCTAACTCATCTCATAAGTTACCGAATCACTCTCATAGACATCTCGGTCCATAATTAGTTTTCTATCCCTGGTTTCAATCACAAATCATTCGCAACAAAACTAACTAACCACTCTAAATCTCGCTAAGCGTAGGAAACCAAAGGGAGATGCGGCACAATCTCGAGTTCACGTTAAGCTTAGCTCGAGTTTCTTAACATGGTTCATGTTCTAATGGAGTTCTGGCTCGTAATCATGACCATGCATATCTGTAGGTTTACGTTGATATTTTTAAGCTTCTTGTTCGGGTTGGCTTTGCGGTAACAATCATTTTTTTCGATGTGTACCATACGCTTTTTCGATGAGTTGAGTTCTAGGAGACTTTCTGACGATACACGTTTTTCTAGCCTTGTTCCAGTCTCCGACGAGTTTTGTGCATATTCTGGAAAGGTAATCTTCATCAAGACGTTATATTTCATTAGATTTTATTTCGTTCCGTTCTTCTCTCTTCTAATAAATACTAAAACAAACTATTCATTCCTCTCTATTTATTCTGACATAACTTCTATATGTTCCCGCGAGCGGTGCGTACATCATTTCCTGCGAGTTCATAAACGCGAAGGACGTGAGATTTTATGTTTGTTCGTACAACAACATCATGGTAACAATACTCGTCTTTGTATTATTTCATTTGGTTAAGAACATGGCACTCTTTAACAATATAAACATGGGACTCTCTAACAAGGTTAAGTTGAAGAAGATGAAAATTTAATAAATGGAGATAGAAAAGAAATGTAAATGATATATGAAACAAAAGTGGTGGCTGTTTCATCCGTACATACACATACAACTCGTGAATAATGGTTGTTTCAAAATTAATTTACTAAACAGCCCTTAATGTTTTGCTATTTGGCAAGTTTAGCCCTTACACTTTGAGTTAATGACATGTAATTTAATATATAAAATCAATTAAAGGAATAGAAGAAAAGGGGGCATGCATGTACGACTCTATCGTACATGTATAGGAATATTTTTGCAACATTTTCATTTTGGACCCTAAACATTAAACTATTGGCGACTTTAGCCCATACAATTTGCAAATAAACTATCTTGTTTGAATAGGTTTATGAGATTTTATTTATAGACTTCACTGGTAGATAAAACGTAAAGTATAAGAAGGATTTTAAATATATGTATAAAGTATAAAATTTATGTTACGGGACAATGTAGGGTCTAGCCAAATGAAAGTGCAGTCGTTGGACTAGAAAACTAAGAAGTGAATGTTACTAGTCATTATAGACGATATGTCCATTAATTATTAGTGTTACTACTTAATGGTTTGGTGGTCGAGCATTGTGGCGTTGGATATGACTCGAGAAATAGCTACTGACCTTAAGGTGAGTTTATAGCCTCTCTTTCACTTGTTTTACAATTATTTTACAAATCTCAGGGGAGAATACATGCTCATTACAACTTGTTTACATACTCATACTCATTTACAACTCAGTTACTTGATTTATATCATACTCTCTTTCTACTTATGGATTTAAGTATTTAAAGCTGTTTATGAATACAATGGTTATCTTTTCATTGGACATAAGTATTTCTGGTTATCATCTCATGTTTACGTGTTGCCTAAGTAGCGATTAGACCACTCAATGCCCGAAACTATCATGAACTGTTAATTACGGATTGTAAGCGTGAATGTTATAAATAGATCTATTGGGACTAATTATCCCTATCCGGGTGAGTAGCGCTTACTGTGCCGGTATACCGGACAACGGGTATATATCATGTCAATTTCATTTGGTGTCTTGGTCAGACACCGGTAGTGCAGAAATACATTTGGCATATTATATGCTACATAAATTAGCTTCAGTGTCATGAGCTTAGCGCAACAGTAGATACATTTTATGTGATACTGTATTTGTTATAGTAGCCATACATTTTAGAAATCCTGTGGTCCACACTACTTTGTTGAATATTACTGATTATTGAACATTTTTCATTATACTGCGGTGAAGCAATAGACACTATACTCTTTTGATTCAATCTTTTACATTACAAAAATAATCTTTATGACTCCCAACATTATGTTGACATTTTTAAGCATGTGTTTTCATCAGTGAATTGATTCTTGGATTATCTGATTGCATGGGGAGTACTAAAGTGACAAGATTTCATTTCATGAATACGCTACTTTACATACAAATGATAAACTCGATGTTATTTTTTCAATCTTTTTTGTGGTGATCAATAATGGAACAAAAGTAATTATCAATTTCAAGAAAATCAAACAGATTATTTTTTCAAAAACGACTCATTTTAGATGTCCGTACTCGTTGTATCTGTGTTTGTTTGTATTATGAATTAACAAAACTCAACCGAAACATATTTTCCGATGAGCACACATTTTTTGGGGGTGTTTACACTTAGGTAACTACCAATATCTTTTCTGTAAAAGCCCTTACTTATTAAATGTCAATTTTAATAAAGAGTAAATTTGCATAAAATATCCCTAAAGTTTGGCCAGAGTAAATTGCATAAATCGTCCCTAAAGTTTGGTCAAATTGCATGTTTCGTCCTAAACGTTACGAAAGTGCAAGGATCGTCCCTATGGAGAAACCTTTGGTGCAAGTATCGTCCCTGCTGGGACGATACTTGCACCAAAGGTTTCCCCAAAAGTTTCCCCATAAGGACGATACTTGCAACAAAGGTTTCTCACAGGGACGATCCTTGCACTTTCGTAACGTTTGGGATGAAACATGCAATTTAGCCAAACTTTAAGGACAATTTATGCAATTTACTCTTTATTAAATGCATTCAATGCATAAAGTCTTTAAGACTTGATGCATTATAGATGCTCTTATCCCGTCATGTTGCTTGGCTTGGAAGATGACGAATATGCTTGTTTTTATACTTTTGTGTACATCTTTAAAACATCTAAAATGGGAAAAGTGATCAAAGACTTTTTACTATTTTGAAAAGCTTTTGGATAGAGTTTCTTGCATTGCATCACAAGCTTTTTGCAAAAGCTTGTTATACTTCAAGTCAAGTCTTACACATTAAATAAGCTTTGCATTGAATGCCATAAATGCATCAAGTCTTTAGTTATATAAACATGCCCAAAATCGCATCTGACCCGCCTTTTATCCGTCCCGTTTATCCGACCCGCAACTCGTCCGCCTTACCCGAAAACCCACCCGCAACCCGCTGGTATTAACGAAATAGCCTCTCAGGTATTTACGAAATACCCCCTAACATTATGGGTCAAATTACAAAAATTATCCTCTTTTAAAAAAATTACAAAATACCTCCTCCCCTATTAACTGTCGTTAAGTAACGACCGTTAGTTTATTTTTTTTACAAATTAAATACTACCCTCATTTTAAAAAAATACAAAATATCTCCTCCTACCCACGACTTGTGGGGTTGTTGTTTTTGGCTTTAGAGCACAAGGTGTCATAACACCATAACACCAAAAAAGTACTGTCACCTTAGTGCCACATCATCTTTAACATTTCAACACCACTACACAAATACCTCTCTAATCATAACACCACATAATACCACTTTTTGGGCCTCATTAATTTTTTTCCATAATTTTAAAACAAACTAATTTTATTTCATTCATTAAAAATTAAAATTACAATACTACAAAAAAGACATTGGGAAATTAAAAAAAATATTCGGAAATTTAAAAAAAAAGCATTAAAAAAAAACATTCGAAAAATAAAAAAAAACATTCCAAAAAGAGCCCTCGTTGGGAAAGTCGGACATTTTTTTTTGCTACTGAATATATATAGTGTGAAAAAAAGTATAAGAAATGGGGATATATATAATGGGTAAATTTTTTTGAAGAAAGTAATTTTTTTTATTAATGCTTATAGCCGTTGGACTTTTTATTTTTTATTTTAAAAAAAATCATACTAGTCGTTGGTTAGATTTAATATGGAAAAAAGTGTTTTTATTAATGGCGAAACTAGCCGTTATATTCAAAAAAAAGTTTTTTTAATTAGGTCGCGTTGCAGCGTTCGTAGGCCGTTTTCACTTTCCGGTATCATAACGGGCCCAATAGCGTTGCCACGTGGGCATAACGCCGGTTGGGGCGTTATGACACCGTCTGCTCTTAGGGTTGTATAATGTAAGACGTTTTTTTCTTTAAGTTTTTTCAAGAATATATGATTGCAACTTTTGTTTGTTAACCATTGAATTATTTCACACTTGTTGGTATTGTAGTTGTTCATCCCTACACGTTCACCCGTTTTGTCTCTAGGTTTTCAAGATCTAGGGTTTTGTGCATCAATTTTATCAATAATTCTTCATTGTATTCATTAATCTACAATGAAATTCACTGTTCATCACTTATTTTATATTCGTTAATCCTTAAGTATTACTCTATTCAAACAACCGTTATAGGGCCTGTTTGGCAGGAGCTTTTGTAACAACTCACATTTTCGCGTCCTTTACGTCAATAAATGTTGAACCAATTATTTTAAACTTTTACGCGCTCACTTTCATTTTTCAACGATTGGTTAAAATGCGTAAACTAAAAGTCAACATTCAACGAAAACAGGCATCAAACAAATAAAAGCTTACACCAAACAAGTGTTTTATTATTTTTATGAAAATAATTTATAACGTTTCACTTTTTATTATTATTATTTTTTTTTGTTCGTTACGTAAAAAGGTCACGTCCCACAATAAATCACATTTTTATGCATATTAGCCGAATATGTACAAACACAATACATACACAAGAATTAAATCTAAACTTCCACTAACTAGCTTAATTTATTGTATGCTTAAACCCTTGGATAAACTTTACCTTTTAACCTTCATGTATAAGCCTCATCCTTGTCTCTTTTTCCCTACAATCACACGGCAACAACAACAATAATAGAAGCAAGCATGCTTGTAATGTCATTCCATCAAATCCTACTAATCCTACATGTTCCCTAGTATTTGCCTATTTAGAAAGAACATGTGCATACTTGTTTGTTAGATCACATCATCCTTACAACATGTCATACATCTCTTACACCTCATTAAACAAGCATACCTATTAACCCTTAAAACCTTGCAAACCGTGACCTCTAAAGAAACCCATTACCCTTAGGATAAAGCCCATCACTCTTTTTCTCCAAAACCCACATAGTCTCGTGATATACTAGCTGCTATATCTCTTTTTCCTCACCAAGAAACCAACAGTAAATAGCTTTTATATCCTGTAGCAAAGATGCTTTCCCATTATGGTGTTACACATACTTGTATGGATATTACCTTTTTACCTTCATAAATTCAAAACTCAATCCTTGCCCTATGTGCCTATTTAACTTCGTCAGTGAGTAAGGAAAAGAAAGAGCAAAGATAAACCAACCATGCATGCTTGAATTATATCCCATCAACTTTGTACACAAGACTTAACAAATATAACCATTAACCAAGGGTTTAACTTTAAGCCTTAACCATTGGGTTTCCAAGCAAAACTTGTCCCCCATGCTTCTTGTGTGTCGGCTGGATTCAAGAGAAAGGAGGCAAAAAAAATGCATGCTCAAGCTGACTTCGCATCACCCTTACACAAGACCATATTGTCTCTTACACATACCTTAACCCTAACATTATTTTAACCCTTAAAACCTTGCAAACCGTGACCTCCAAAGAAACCCATTACCCTTAGGATAAAGCCCATCACTCTTTTTCTCCAAAACCCACATAGTCTCGTGATATACTAGCTGCTATATCTCTTTTTCCTCACCAAGAAACCTACAGTAAACGACTTTTATTCACTATAGCAAGATGCTTACCTAAATCACAGTTACACAAACATGTGATGCCCCTTTTGACTAGTAAAACTACCACAATTGTGTGTATAAAAATGGCACTCCTCATCCTTGTTATCACAAACATACAGACCCTCAAATTCTACAAGAAACATTCCTCATCCACCTTTGCTTCCAGCCATAAGCAGACCTTCAAGCCCACACCTTATAGCATCATAAAACGTGGTGTTCAAAACCCTAAGGAAACCCTAGACGAAAGTTTAAATCTTGGTCGAAGTACAAAAAAAAACTGGAGGCATTCGACGGACCGTTACAAGCACACAAGTGAAGCATAGAGCACGGTGTGACGTCGAGACCAGTAGTTTGGTTTGAATTCCTGAAGATAAGCAATTAGGGTTTTCGTTGAGCTCGAAACCATACTCATCTTCCTTCAATTTTCTGTGAGCTATCACTCCCCTATTTAATTATATAGTTAATGCATTCTTAGCTCTAGTTGTGCTTGAAAAACCTGCGTATAAAAGTTATGGGAAATCCACCATTTGAAAACTAAGTTCTTTTTTTTATTCGAATACTATGCGACCAAAACCCTAAAATTTTGGCATGACCATTGGGCTTAAAGGACTGATTTATGTTGCTAATATACCCTAGATTAAGCCCTCAATCATTCGAGAATTTAAGTTATTAGTTGGTCGAATAAACAGAAAACATATATGTCTGGTCGAGTGTATAAACGCAGCCCACCCATGTGATTCCAAGCACGTTATTTGACACCTAAGAATGGTCACAAAAATCTTCACTTTGTGTATTTTGAAATTAGGACATGTAGTGGTCGTTTTGCCCCTGAAATCAATTGTTTTCGTCAAGCGAGTAGAAAGTTTCAAGCCCCCAAAGTCGTTGTGCGAAACCTGTCATTTTATATTATTTTGAAACAACCTGGTTGGTCAATTTTAGGCTGTGATTCGACTCAATTAAACCAAGAGATAAGGCCAGTGCTTAGGGGCTTTTTGTATTTAGCATGGTGAGCTTCATTTAGGAATTCGAATTCACGCAGTTAATACTGCTGACCACAGCTCGACACCCCCTACTTTAGCCTCAATTTTAACCCTCTTAACGACCTCCGCCCCCAAAACTTATAAAAAGTAAGTTGTAATAGACCTAGCACAGTTTTCAAATGTGCTTTTATTTTGTTTTAACGTTAAGTAACGAATCCACAAACTGATTTCTAAAGTCTGGACACGCAAACATTAGCAGTTGAAATAATCCAAATATTTTCTAAGTCTGGAAAGCAGTTTTGCGACCCGCACATGTTTAGCACTATTTTTAACTACTTAAACGACGTTTTTAGCCGAAACTTGTTTAATGAAAGTTGTAGATTTCCCAGCGGAGATTTCAAATGTACTTTTACTTTTTAATATCGTCAAATAATGAAGACATAAATTAATTACAAAACTCTACTACACCTTATGTTAGATCTTTGTAATTTTTAGTTAAATCACAAAAGAAAACGTTAATGTTTTGATCTAATTATTTAAAGCACTAGAGACCAAACCAAGGGCTGACCTAAACTAAGAATTTAAAGTATGTACGACGTAGTTTCTTAAAAGTCCGAAGTCGTAAATTATATACTTATATTTTGACCGCGTTAACCAGATAAAGATTACCATCTTAAGACAAGAAACTGTTTTCAAATATCACTATTTTGAATAAAGATCAAGCACACAATAGGGACAAGATTGCAAGTATTTATATTATTATTTTTCCGATTGTGAATATGTATTATTTATTCATAGGTTGCGGATAAAGTTTTTTTGAATACAGTTTTTCGTGCCACCACTGTTTGCTTCTACATTATCAATACTTCTCGTGAGTTTCATAACCTTCGCTTTTCATCTTTGAATGTTTTATAAACCCGGAGAGGGATACCCCCCCCCCCCCCCCCCCCTTGCTTGTCTACAAATCTTTTTACTTACTCGGTTATCTTATAACAATGCGATTGTTTTTAAAGGATAATGTGAGTTTATGGCCCCATGATTTTACTTTATCAATGATTTACAACTTTTAGGGTGAGAAACATGCTTTGTTTTTACAAATTGGACGTAAGTATACATTTTACCATGATTACGTGTTTGCCTAAGTAGCATAACCTTTGATGTCCCATTATCATGAACTGTCAATTACTTTGTGTGAGCGTGAATGTTATAAATAGATCTATTTGGGATTGACATCCCCATCCGGGTGAGTAGCTCTCACTGGTGTCACGGAGTGAACCAACGGATGTATACCATGTCGAATTCAGATGTTTCTGGTTAGAACATCATCACGGGCAATGTGGCAATATTTATATTGCATTCATACAGTCGAGCTTTCAGTGTCATGAGATTAGGGAAACGTACTCAATTTGTGATATTTGCATATTGTTGCATTATCATACACCTTGAAAAATTCGGTCTTACATTTCATTTACATAAACTCCTATGAAATCACCATCTTTTACGTTTGCTTTTTTAAGCATGTTTTCTCAGGTCAATGAGGTACAAGAGCAAAGAGATACATTGGTAGTCAATCATTTTGGAGTCATTGCATAAAGATTTAGAGGCATTACATTTTGAGAATATTTGTCATGATCTAAAATCTGTACATTTTTAAGGTGACAAGTTAAGCCGTTGCGCTTTAAACAATTTCAATAAATCCAATGTATCATTTTCAAACGACTCATTTAGAGGTCGTTCTCATGTCTTGTGCAACGTTATTATGAAGTAACGCTCCCGGAACATCATTTCCGTTGCGACCCATTTTGGGGGTGTTACAGCTTTTTTGAAGCCTTTCTCTCTTTATTTGTTAAAAAAATAAATCTCTTCCAGAAAAAAAAATAGCTCTGTTTGGATGCATCAACTTAAATCTTTTATTTTAAACAAGTAGCTCCTAAATGAAAAGCTGATTGATGAAGTTTTTAAAAATTTTAAGAGCTCCTTGTATTATTGAGGGTAAATGATAAGGTGTTTTGGAGGAATAACATGGGTAGAAATAAAGAGTTTTCTGTGTCGGAAGTTTGGAATGATATTAGAAGTAAACATGAGTTGGTTTCTTGGTTAAATTGTGAGGGTTGTCAATGTATCCCTCGGCATTCATTTATGCTTTGGCTTGCGATTCTCGGGAGGCTCAAGACTCATGATTTGTTGAAGAAATAGGATAAAGATGATAGCTTGCTATGTGTTTTCTGTAAGAAAGTTCCTGATAATCATAACCATCTCTTCTTTGAATGTGATTTCCCTAAAAAGATTTGGTGTAACTTAAAGGATATGGTCAAGCTTGATCGTGCCCGGTCTGATATTCTTCTGTTTTCTTGAAAAGCTATTAACAAAAATCTATTTGCGTAGCGTTTGCAAAGGTTGGTGATTTGGAAGTGGCTTGTGTTTTTGTTGTATGGAAGGAAGAAATATGCGGACTTTTATAAATTGTTGCAGATCTATGGAGGATGTTTGTTGTTTGATCAAAGATGTGGTTAGGCTTAGAGTTTTGAGCTTGAGTTTAAACCCATCTGCACAAGTCTTATGAAGCTGCGCTGAATATATTGAATTTCAGTTGCAATAGAAGGGTTACAGAAAGTTAAGTTTATTGCTAGATAGAATTATGCATGACTCATATGGTTTTATTTCTATTTATGTCTCATTTCTTGATCTTTATGGTTATTTGTTTGTGGACTTTTTCTATTTATCATTATTGGGAGATGTGCTATTGGACTTATGGACTCTTCCAAGTTTTGGACCTGCTGCCTTGTTCGATTTTGGGGCTTGGGCTTAGTTTCTTTTAACTGATATGGAAATGGATTATAGCTTCAAGTTGTGGGAAGGTTTGACTTTTGTGTTGCTGGGGCCTTTTATGAAGATCAAGATGTATAAGGGGGTGTTTGATAGCAACGGAATAAGATGATTCAACGCTTAGCACACTAATGGTTCAATAATAGTCGTTGGTAAAATAATAGAAAACGCTTATAATGGGCCAATTTTACTTACTGATCGGGGGCCTTGCGAGGAGGGTAGCTTTGCATTCAGAAGGTTTTTCTGCATTTAAAACACATGATAACACTTTGCCTTTATTATTAATATATATTCGGTGATATGCCGGGGCTTTAATTTTAGTACTCAATTTATATTAATGTTTTGTTATACTTCATTTTAGAATGTATTAATACTTTTAAGGTTATCTTATTTCGTTTATCTATTTCATCTCATAATTTGAAAATGATGTAACTTCCAATAGTTATCAAATAAAATAATTCAAATGATTTTATTATAAGAAAAAAAAATATACGTTGTACATTCAAGATGCTAATCCAAAAATCAATTTTATTAAGAATTGTGTTTCGTTGAGCATCTTTGATTCATTCAGCGCTAAATCATATTTTTTGTCAAACAACTCCTATGTTTCGTTCAACATCTTTGATTCATTCAGCGTCATTGTTTCATTCAGCACTAAATCATATTTTTTTGTCAAACAACCTATTTATTTTGTTGCTAGGCTTTATTGTAATAAGTCAAGTTATTGTAGTATGTTACTATTTTTTGTAATGTTCCCTAAGCATATTTTGGGAAAATCATACATTATAACTTCAATGGGCATGTCCATGTGAAGTTTGTTTTGTAAAGTTTTGTTGTTTTAATATATTTGTCGGGGTATAGTCCCTTTTACCAAAAATAAAATAAAATTAGGAGCTGTTAAGTCTGTAAATTATTGATATACCTTTCAACTAAAATATAATCGATTTAAATATGTCCTAAGTCATTTTACATCTTATAATTACAGTAAATAGTTAATTTACCAAATATTTTTATTGAAAAAAATATACTGCTTGTAGTTCATGTTAACAGCTTTACAGTTTACAGCTTATAACTTATAGTTTACAGCTTACAGCATACAACTTACAGCTAGTTTTGCCAAACATACCCATAATCCATTTTAGTCCACTGTTCATCGCATTTCCCTCTTTTTATTTTTTGTTTCATTCTTCCTTAAATCTATCGATCTAACATGTGATTTAGGGATGACACCCGTGGGTGATGGGCATGGGTACCTCAAACCCGTCACCCGCACCCATGATATTTCTTTTACCCGTCACCCGCCTGTCACCCGTCTGTGGGTACAATGTTTTACCATGCTCATGCTTGTGGGTACCAATTGCCCGCGGATAAACCCATTGGTTTGTGAAACGTAACATTTACACATGTTTCCAAATGTTTTGAAAATAAATTTTGATAAGAATGTGTATAACTTAATACATATTGATAAATATGCGCATAATTAGTCAACTATCCACTAATTATATATTACCAATAGCATTGATATATAAAAAAATTATAAAATTCTACTTTTATAACTCATGAATTATTGTCGACTAATGGTTACTTACGCATTAAAATTGCAAGACCAAGTATAAACGAACTTGGCTTGATAATTGAGATATTTAGTATACTATATTTCTTAACTTCATGTTACTTAGTTTTATTATAAGTCTTGCTGAGCTTAATATTGGGGTATGTGAAATAACTAAATATCTCACTTATTAGCTTGATAAATATTTAAGTAATATAATAAATGTCAGTTTAATAAAAAACGTCTTCACGTGTATTTTTGAAAGTTATAACCCTGGGTATTTTAAATGGACGTGGAGGGTTTACCCACGATGAGTATTCATTACCCGTCATCCACCCACCACTTGCTGTAGGTAAAAAAAACGACAGGGTTACCGTACCCGCGAGTTATGGGTTTTTCTAGCCGTTGCCATCCCTAATGTGATTTACTCAAATCACCATGTCTGATCCAGATTATATACCTCCTCCGTCTAAGAAGACGGACCCGTCATTAAAAGCTAAAAAAAACCACACGCACCATGAATCCGGATAGTAAATCTGATATGAGCCAAGGTCAACAATAGTCAACGGTCAACGCAAGTCAAATGGTCGTTACTCTCAAGTATTGGCGGGAAAAGTCGTTACAGTTTATCTCTTTCATTTCATTAGTATAAATACCAATCACTTGTAACATTTCCAATTAGCTAATCATTTTTCTCACAATTCTTGTAAAGAATTCTCTCTCAATTCATAATCAATAACAAATCACTTTTAATCTCCAAAACTCTTTTCTATTGTTCTTGAGTTTTCTGGTTAATTATGGATCAAACCTCCTTCCTACTGATTAGGGACTGGTTTGGATCATATCAAGTGGTATCAGAGCCATTAAATCCCGGATCTGTGCTCAAATTCTGTTATAAGCGTTACAATTCTGTTGTAACCGTTACAATTCTGTTAGTAGGTTTTCTGGCAACTTTGTTACGGTTCTGATTAGATTCCGCCAGAAATTAGGGTTCTTGAATTCAATTTCAAATGGAAGCTACCACAATTATTACATTCAACGAAGGGACGAAGCAATGCATTGAGGAAAGGATGAGTATAATGTGGGAAACATTTAGGGTTGACATGAATCGAATCTTGTTGGAACTTAAGGAGAAGATTTCAAGTTCCATCAATGGTGTTTCTTCCAACCAAGGTATGCAATTTTCGAGTTGTGATTCATACTTTGTGGATGAACCGGGATCATTGAGGGTAATTGATGGTGATAGTTGATGACGTATAGTATGAGCACCAAGCTTACTGGGCTTAGTTCATAATATACGCATATAGTCCCAGGCCCAATACAACAAATAGCCGGACTGTTAAGCCTGACAAGGGTCATGCTCTGGATATTTCAAAGACGCACGTGAGTATCTTCAAAGCCGCACCCGTTGCACCTCCGCAGACAAACACTGACCGAGGAAGAACACTCGCGTCCGCAAACACGATTACACGTGGACCTTTGCCCGACAAGGGACCTACTCCGGCTACTAACAGTCGCAAGCGAAATACTAGGAAACCCTAGTATTAGGCTTGCCTATAAATAGGGGTCATTTCACACCCCAAAAAGGTACATTCCGTCTGACAATTAATACACACATATACTCTGACATATTCTCTGACAAACATGCATACTTACTCTCACGCCGGAGCTTAATCGTGGGGTCCGCCCCGCGATAAGGCTAACGGTTTACTCTTATTTGTGCAGATTATCTCTTTATTACTTGGATTAGTACAAGATCTATATCACAGCCCATTCATCGGCCCAGCCCACTAAATGATCTAGACCCACATTCACCCCCTACAAGGTTTTTATACTAACAAGTTGGCGCTATCCGTGGGTTGTTGATGGGACTGCTTTCATTTTCCGCAACCCCGGTCTTCCAATGATTCCATTAAACGGAGACGTTGATCTCACCACCATGAAGTCCATCCATGCTGATGTTGAATGTTCGTCATCCCCAACTTTCACCAAAAGTGTTATTTGTCCTAATGGCCATTTTATTTCACCGCTGAATCCTACTAGCGAAGTTGTGGCCGGGACCATTTGGTTTCTTATTTCCGGACGGAGTCGATTAAAGCAGTGCTCATAGAGTATTTCAAATGATGACCCTCCGTCAATACACATGCGGTGCACTTGGTGCCCTCCAACCTCTGCTTCTATTATTAGGGGGCCTTCTGCTCCCTCATCGTTCCCCAGGGACGGGAATGATATTTCGAGGTCGGGTGAGAAACTTTGAGTTATCTTCTGTCTTACTGCATTTTGCCGTGACTGAATCATTAAAATTGCCTGAGGTTTCTCTTTTCCGGAGGTCTCACCTTTCTTTTTCGGCTGTTCTTTTCCGCTGTTTTGCTTCAGCTCCCGGATTATGTGCGACAGTTTCCCGGCTTTGAGCATATCCTCAATTTGTTTCCTTAGATGGTTGCATTCATCTGTATTGTGCCCCACTTCTCCGTGAAACTCGCAAAATTTGTTTGCGTTTCGCTTTTCAACCGGGGTTGTCATTGGAGGTGGGGTTTTGAATTTTCCTTTTTCCAAGGCCAGAATTTCCTTCGGAGTTTTCGTGAGAAGAGTGAACCTATCTGGTCTTTTTTCCGTCTTATGTTGGCTGCGGAAGCCTCCCCCTTTTTTGAAATTCTGCCTATGACCCCCTTCCTGGTGTCTCCAGGCCTGAGGAACTTTCTTCCTTTCTTGATTTGAGGCCGCCTCTTGCCCTTGAAGAAAAGACGTGGCAACCTGCATCATTTCGTCTACTGTTTTTGGAATTTTCTCGTGAAATCTTTTGATGAGCTCAGGATTTGTGATTCCGTGCACGAATCCGGAGATTCTCATGCACTCCGGTGCTCCTTTAACATTTCCACTTTCCGACTTATATCTTTGTATGAAGTCTTCTGTGGACTCTCCGTCTCTTTGTTTGATGTTGTGGAGCACTATGGGGTCTCTGTTGCACTTTTTCTGTTGGAGGTAGTTTTTCAGGAATGCTTCTCTTAGATCATTGTAACTGTCTATTGATTCTGGGGGCAGATCATCAAACCATACCCGGGCGTTTCCGGTGAGTGTAGAATTAAACATGTGACACCATGTTGGCATGGCCCACCTCTCCGTTTTTGCTACTGCCTGGAAGATTTTCAAGTGGTCTTCAGGATCTTCGCTTCCGTTGTATGCTTTCACATAACTTGGCATTCGTGTTTTCAGGAAGTCGAAGTGACGGATTCGAGACGTGAACGAATCAGTCTTGGCACATACCCAAGGTTGGGAGAGATCATCATCTTCGACACTGGATTTTTTCCTTCGTAATTTAGACTTCCAATGCCCGCCTTCACTGTCTTCACTTTCAGAGTAATTTTCTGTATACCTTGAGCTTTCCTGACGGCTATCGGAATGCGCGGAGGTACTCCGTCCCCTGCTTCCGGGCCTCTTGAACACGGTGCTCTCCCTTCTTTCCTTTTTCTTGTATTCATGCCGTGGCGATCTTGATCTTTCGCGCCTCAATCTAGTGAAAACACTAGGATTGCGACGCGGGCTGCGAGAGCGTCTCTGTCTTCTTGGCGATATTGTCCTGGATTCAGAATACGCTGATTCCTGTGCCCTAGTGCTTTTCTTCCGGGCATCGCCAAAGTCGAGCCTTGCTTTTACTTCCTCCAGCTTTTCTTTCTTTCTCTTCTCATACTCGTACTCCGGATTGGTAGTAGTTTCTCATAGTGCTTTTCGCAGAACTCTTCGAGATCTACAGCGGATGTAGTTCTCACGGAGTCTTGGAGGATTTGTTTATTCTTTCCTGTCGTATTCCGCACATCAGACTTGGGATGACTAGGGGTAGGTTGTTCGTGATTGCTCATGGTGAGTATTTTCAAGGAACGCAGTTATATCGGTCCCACGGATGGCGCCAACTTGTTAGTACAAAAACCGTGTAAGGGGGTGAATGTGGGTCCAGATCATTTAGTGGGCTGGGCCGATGAATGGGCTGTGATGTAGATCTTGTACTAATCCAAGTAATGAAGAGATAATCTGCACAAATGAGAGTAAACCGTTAGCCTTACCGTGGGGCGGACCCCACGATTAAGCTCCGGCGTGAGAGTAAGTATGCATGTTTGTCAGAGAATATGACAGAGTATGTGTGTGTATTAATTGTCAGACAGAATGCCCCTTTTTGGGGTGTGAAATGACCCATATTTATAGGCAAACCCAATACTAGGGTTTCCTAGTATTTCGCTTGTGACTGTTAGTAGCCGGAGTGGGTCCCTTGTGGGGCAAATGTCCACGTGTAATCGTGTTTGCGGACGCGAGTGTTCTTCCGCGGTCAGTGTTTGTCCGCGGAAGTGCAACGGGTGCGGCTTTGAAGATACTCACGTGTGTCTTTGAAATGTCCGGAGCATGACCCTTGTCAGGCTTAGCAGTCCGGCTATTTGTTGTATTGGGCCTGGACCCATATGAGTATATTATGAACTAAGCCCAGTAAGCTTGGTGCTCATACTATACGTTATCAGTTAGCCTTGTGATTCTCGTTTACTCGGTTCTTAATCGATATTGTGAACAGATTAATCTTAAAGCAATTACTTTTTAAATAGCTTGAAATCAACGCAGATGAAGCTCCATGACCACACTGATATTCTTATCGCTAAATCGCCCTTTATGGTTAAAGTCGTAGTAGTTACTATACCTTATGTGTTATCTTTATTTTTGCCTTGCATCATATTTTTTCTTTCTCACTCGGGCATATATCATATTTACCCTATTGTCTTGGGTTGTGTTGCAACAGAATCACGAATGATCAGCATGATCATTTGACCGTCACTATTTACTTATGAAGAAACAAACACTCACATATACTTACGTACAACTTTTGATTTACCCGGTGATGACCATCACCTCTTCTTCTCGTTTTTTGATCCACGCTTTAAAAAAAAAAAAAATTTGAGTCCTAAAATTGATGTTAATATGATGTTATGATTGCAGTAGTTTTTTTGGGTTAGTGTTATTGAGTTAAAGCTAATGTGACGGTGTTATTAAGTTATGGTACCTAGCGCTCTTACGTCAACCTAGCAAGTTATAGTTCTTTTTAGGGTTGTAAACGAACCGGACGAACACGAACGGAGCCTTGTTCATGTTCGTTCATTTAATTTTAACCGGACAAATAAACGGACACGAACGCTTAAACGGACGAATTTTCTTGTTCATGTTTGTTTATTAAGAAAATGAGTTGTTCATGTTCGTTTATGTTCGCTTATTAAGAAACTAAACGAATCATAAACGAACGAACATAAATTAACGTAGAAAAAAAAACATAAAATTTATCAAATTATGCATAATACTTTCTTTTATAAGTGTTGTTTTGTTTAAACATATCAGTTTTAAAAGTATACAATTAGAAGATATGATATACGAACATAAACAAATAAATAAACATAAACAAACGTTAATGAACTCATAATCGGACGTTCACGAACATAGACAAACGTTAATGAACGCATAATCGGACGTTCACGAACATAAACGAACGGACGTGACTTTTGTTCATGTTCGTGAACGATTCATCATGAACATAGACGAACGTTAATAAATAGGTTATGTTTGGGTTGAGATTCTCAATCGAATTACAACCCGTCAACCCGCCTAAAATAGATTAAATAATTAGATATTAAAGGTTATCGTGTTGCTTAAATTGTTTCTAACATACAACAACGGGAGGAGGGTGGGTTGTTATTTTCCCGTGACGCAACCTTTTGATTATTGTTTTTGTTTTTTCTGTTTTTCTTGTTTTCTTATCCTTTTTCCCTGTCTGTTCTTTGCAGAGAGGGATTTAAATGCCGTTTATCGTTACCCGCAGACCCAGTGAAGGGTGAGGATTGTTGAAAGAGCCAGAGCTGAAAATGAAAGGCCTATTGTCATGGTGGCTAAACATCGCACTGTTCGTTCCTCCGGAGAGTTATCGGCTAGTGTGGAGAGAGAATTTGTTAGAGATGCTAGTAGTTGTGTGATGGTGGAGATCAGGGGTTTGATTTCGTTGGTGGTCAGGATAATGTTGATGCCTAACGTGAATAGTCACGAGGCATGTTGAAACTAAAATTCCTAGGCCCAAATGTTCAAAGAAAAAGAGAGTAACCCGTGAAAGTGAAAAGATGCCTGCCGCTTCCCATCCACCCAAAAGATTAAGAGCTGATTATGGGACTACTGGTGGTTCCGCTACTGGAGGTAAGTCCCCTAGTGTTCTTAACAGGTTGCTCCAAGATTCTCGATTAATGGTAGAACAGGGTGTTCCAGCTCTTCCTACCTTACCCTTTATTACTCTCCTTCCTGTGACTGTTCACTTTGGAGGGTGGGCGGGGAGACCGCACTACTCGTGTTGGTCCTTCTTTGCAGGTAACTGTAGGTCCCTCATGCCATCTGGTTCGGTTAGTACTCTCTGATTCTTCTCATCACTCAGGCGCTAAATCTGCGGATCCTGAAGTTGATTCTCTTGTCAGGTCTGCTGCTCTGGTTATGACTGAGGCCACCACTGTTGCTACTGTTGCTACCACAGTTGCTATTCTTGCTGATGTTAGCAAAGATAAGAGTGCGCCACATCCGTCCATTTTTGGTTCTTCTAGCTCTTCTGAGAAGACGGATCGTACTTTTAGTCTTTTTACAGGAAGGTCGGGTAGTGGTTTTGCTGCTGGGAGTATTCGTACGGAGGAGGTTATAGGTGCTGGTTTGGAGGAAATCTATGTTCCTGAGTGGATCGTGACCAAGGGTTTTGAGCTTAATGATGGCCATTCTTGTGCCAATATGATTGATCATTTCACTCCTCCTGCTTTCTTCAAATAATGTTCAAACGAATGGAGCATGAAACAATTTATTTTGCAGAGTTTAGTAATCCGCCGCACGCAATTTAAGTTTGAGCTCTGATGTGAGAATATGTGCGGAGTACAATATTTTAAAGAAAAGAAAATGAAGATCCCTTGCTGAGGAGAAGTATTGTTTGTTGGGGGCGAAGGATAAGGAGATTGAAGACTTAAAGTCCCAATTGTTGAAGGCAAATGAGGAATCTATGGAGGTATCCTGACTCTGTGCTCGGGTTTCCAATCTTGAGGCCACTGAGGGTTCACTTCGAGGCGAAGTTACTTCCGCCAAGGAATACAACGGCCTTCTTGAGCAAGAATGTGATTCTTTGAAATTAAAGGTGACGAGCCTCGAATCTACTATCGCTGAAAAGGATCGTGAACTTTATGACTTAGGAGCGTCCTCTTCTTCCTTAAAGTCTCAGAACCAAAGTCTTGTAAATCAGGTATAGTTTTCCGTCCTTAACTGCTCTCTTCGTATTTTTGTGTTTTCTCCTTCATAATATTAAATACATGTATTTTTCAGGTGCACGAGCTGGAGACTTCTTCCACGGATCTCCGTGAGAAGCTGGAGATGTATGAGGGAAGCCTGAAACGGTTAGAGGAATTTCAAGATAACCTTATGAGACCTCTCAAGACTAGGTTAGCCGAGATTGATGCTGATTTCACCCGGTGTTGTATGCGCTTTCAAGAGAGTTTCCATCCGCACCTCCTCAACGTCGTTGTAGGGCAATGATGGTTACTAACTCATGGGATGAAACTTCTTATGGCTAAGTGTCTTAATTCAACTGAGTATATGGAGGCTCTCGGACATGCTTTTAGTCGTGCTATAGAGAAAGGAATGCAGGAGGGTCTGGCAGCTGGGATTAAGCACGAACAAGCTGGCAGATGTTTAACTGATCTTGAAGCTTATATTCCCTCCGCGGAGTTTGACTTTAATTCTGCTGTTCGTGATCTCCGCGACCTGAACTTTCCGCTTCTTCAGGAAACCTATCAATTAAGAAGGATGCCGCACGTAGGATATTATGAATCTTTTGCGCTTAGATGATGCCGTGGCCGAGGCCTTAGGTATGACTGATCTTCAACCTGATGTAAGTCAACTAATGGTTCCCGTTCATCATAAGCAGGATAGGGTCGTTATTGGGAGCCAAGCATTGTCTGTTGCTTTGGATATTTGTCGCGGACGGGTGGAGAAGATGGAAAGAAATCTTGTTGAGTGTCTCCCCTTTTTGAAAGACGTATTTGTCTCCATAAGTTGATCCTTTATCCGCTGGGCTAATTTGATTTGAGCCGCCTGGTGAGGTTATGCTACCTATGGTGTTATCTACCGTGGTCATTGTTCCTCATTCTGATCCTTCCATTTTCGTAGAAGATTATGACAATCCTGATTTAGTGGATGTGGTTCCGAAGAACGTTACTTCGGGACCAGAAGGTGAAGAAAAGATCGATGCTTCAACCAGAGGTGATCTTGCGTTTTCTAAATTGGATGATGAAGCTAGGGACGCTGTTTTGTAGGTGTATTTGTTTTTTCCTCTGTGGTCGCATGTGCCATTGCGGTTTCTTTTGTAATTAAAATCCTATGGCTATTAACAGTTCGGCCCGTTGTAGTGCTTTTTATACCGCAGCCGCATGTGGCCTTTTTGTTACGGTATTTTGTATGTAACCACTTTTACAACACTTCAAGTTTGAACATGTCTGTTATATATAAATGTTGCTGCTACCTTTTTATATCAATATGATACTTTAGTAGGATAGTATTGTTTGATATTTTATGGTTATTTCTCACAAGGTACCGGGTTTGCAATACCTCTTATTGTACTTTGAGTTAATATGAGGTTATCATACTTTTGTTTTACGAAATTACATCAATGAGGCCGTGCTCCGTGTGTGAGCGGCTTACTTAATCACGATACATGGCTTTGCAAAGCATTTAAGATAGAAATTTTTCAAAGCGAACTTGTGAAGGTAGCGGGATAATTCACTTTTTATTAAAATTAAAATCATTATTACAAGTATTTAAATAATACTAACACGGAATATAGATAAATAATGCTATTCTATCTCGGAGTGACGCTAATGGTTAGGCTACTTACATTTTGTGTATATAACACTTCTTGAGATTGCAAACGTTCCAGGTTCTCAGGATTTCTTCCGTCGCGGTCTTTCAACTTGTATGATCCCTTCCCAAGTGCTTCCGTGACTTCGTACGGGCCTTCCCACTTAGGTCCTAACTTTCCAGTGTCTTCTACACGGCTTGCTTCGTTGCTCCGATACACCAAGTCTCCCGGCTTGAAGCTTGCATTTCTGACTGTGTGTTTGTAGTATTTTTCCATTTGACATCTTGCTTTTTGCCTTTCTATTATCGCTGACTTGCTCCCTCTTTTTCTTCTAGCAATTCCAAGTGATTTCAACGCTTCGTCAATATTCGACAACATTCACTCTCTGCTGTCCTGAACGTGGGCATTCTAATTTCCGTCGGGATGACAGCTTCCGTTTCGTAAGTTAATGAGAACGGAGTGTCTCCGTTACTAGACTTGACATGGTACGGTGTGCCCAAAGTACATGAGAGATTTCTTCCAACCAGTTCTTGTTGTCTTTGCCTAGTCTTGCTTTTATTCCTTCCCCAAACTTCTGTTTGCTCTTTTAACCAGTCCATTCGTCTGAGGATGTTTTATGGACGGCAAAGATTTGTTATTGTATGCACCAATTTTTCACACCCTATCCTTGAAGGGGTTATCTCGAAATTGTTTCCCGTTGTCAGATATTAATTTCTACTGGAAGATCCAAAATCTGATATATGTTTTCCCATTCAAAATTTCTTTACCTGGTTTCCGTGATAGTTGCTACTTGGTTTTGATTTATCACATGTAAAGTAATCCTTTTAGCCACTATTAGAATTTAACTTTGTCGGGTCCTTACGGGAAAGGTCCAGCTTTGTCGGATTCCCATTTGTAAAATGGACACGGAGATGTGATAGGATTCAATTTTTCTGGTGGATTTCTTGGACGGGGTTATGTACTTGGTCATTCCAGACTTGCTTTTATCAGCGCCCTACGTACTTTGTGCTTGTCGGCCAGTATTACCGTCATTTAGAGCTTTGGACAAACGATCGGGTCGTGTGCCCGCATGAATGCTTACTCAGAGACTTAATGTAGTTCCAGTATGAAGTAGTTTGCTTGTGAAGGTCCTACACATCGAAGCCATGGGCCTAGAAAGGATTTTTTGTATAGTATTCCGTTGATTATGGCGAAACGTTGCGATTTACGCTTTATCGCCCTTGCCTTTTTTCTTTCTGCTGGTAAAGTTTCGTCCGTGAGGTATTCATGAATCGGGGTCATCCAGGTATCCCCTTCTTCCTCTACCACGGTGAGCACCTCTCTTTCGTTTACGGATTTCTCTTTCAATTCCTCCACTAACACTTGTTTGCTGAGATGTACAAAGTTGGTGGACGCCATTTTGCTTAGTGAATCCGCTTTTTTGTTTTTGCTTCTTGGGACTTGTTTTATTGAGAACGCTCGGAAGTTACTGGTCAGTGCTTTTACCTTTTCTAAGTATTTGATCATGTCTGTTTCTTTTGCGATGTAAGTCCCATTTACTTGGTTTGCTACCAGTTTTGAGTCTACATTCACTTCGAGGTTTTTGACACCCATTTTTTCCGCTATTCGCAATCCCGCTATCAATGCTTCATATTCTGCTTCATTGTTAGTTGTTTCAAACTAAAATCTCAAAGAGTATGTGAACTCTACTCCCTCCGGATCTGTGAGTATCACTCCTGCTCCGCATCGGTCAACGCAAGATGACCCGGCCGTGAACAAGGTCCACCGTGCCAGGAGCGGTTCTTCTTCTTTTGCGGAGTCGTCCTGAACTTCTTCCTCTGGTCTTTTTACAATAAAATCGGCTAATACTTGCCCTTTCACAGGCTACCCCTTGGCCTATAATGTTACCAATAATACCCCTAATTGTAATGCTCCACTTTTTGAATCCTACCAGCGAATTCCGGTTTGATTGTATTGTTTTTGATGGGTTGATCTGTTATTACTGTGATAGGGTGAGATTGGAAGTATCTTCTTAGCCTTTTGCTTGCATGTACTAATGCCAGCACCAATTTTTCCATGGCGGTGTAATTTATTTTCGGGCCCCTTAGCGCCCGGCTATGAAAAAGTTTATGGTCCATCTCTGTATGGCTTCTTTTCCGTAATTAGTACGGAGCTCAACGCTTCCTTGGATGCTGCACAGTGTAGACAATGAGATTTCTATTGTTCTTTGGAGGGTTGAGCATAGGTTAACTTTGATATATGTTCCTTCATTTGTTTGAATGCAGCTTCCGCTTCCTCTGTCCATTGAAAGTCACTCTTCTTTGTGCATTTTTTCAAAGTTTTGAAAATGGTAATGTATTTCTACGTGCTTTGCTAATAGAACGTATAAGCATTCGCCAATTTTACATTTAACTTCTGCAAGTACTTAAAGAATTTGGTGATTTGAAGGCTTAATTACGGGTATCTACCTTGTATGACAAATCTTATTGCACTTATTATTGACACTGGTATCCTTAAGAACATTCCTTCCTCAAAAAACTACACTATTAGGTGCAAAACCTTTTTTTTGGGTTCAAGTTTATTTGACTTTTCTGAGTCGTCTTAATTAGTTTATTCTATGTCAAGCGGACGACTTCATCCTCAGTTGGTGGCTTTTTATGACCAAAAGTCAGCCATATATACCTCGAGGGTTTCTACTGATCTGTCCGTGGTTGTTTTGTCCACTAGCCGTCTGATAGGTTTGCAACGGCGTTCACTTAGGACTGGAAAGGCATTTTTGTGTAGCAAAAAATGCCTTGATTTGTAATGAACGCGGTCTTTTCCTCATTCTTCACTCTGTCATTTGTATTGGTGTTTCCCCTTGTATGCGTTCATGGAAAGTATTTAAAGGGGAATCCTCACAAGGATTAGACCTTCCATGTTCCTTTTTACCTGCTGAGGGTATACAGTCCTTGGGATATGACCTTTTTGAGGTCTTGATAATCATACATCACATTTACAACTGTGGTCACGCTCTCTTTCTACTTCAACGGGGTTGGGGTGAGCCATTCGTATTATATGATCTTCTCTCATTTAACTGCATGTCACAAGCTTACTAACCTCGTCATTTATTGCTATGTTCCTTTCTGCGGCTTGGCCTTTTTTCTTTTGCCTAACCGGCTGACAACCTTTTCGTAAATTTAACTTATGTTCCGCTATCTGTCTTGGAACGCCCGCCATATCCGTTGGGGTCCAAGCGAATATATCCAAACTGCGTTGAAGTAAGTTGCATAGCTTACTTTTGGTTTTTTCCGTGAGGTCCAGAATCCAATCACTTTTACTGTCTGTTCCGGAGTGATTGCCTCTTTTAATCCTTTCCGCTTTTACTTTATTCTCCGGTGGGCGGTTGGTCTTCTGGGCCGGAGATCTATCGCACATTCAATGGCCATATTTTTACTTACTTCTTAGCGTAAGTGTTCCTCCCATAACCGGGAACTTTATCATTTCGTGCGTTGTTGATGGGAATTGCTTTCATTTTCCGCAACCCCCGGTTGCCAATGATTTCATTAAACGGAGACGTTGATCTCACCACCTGAAAGTCCATCCATGCTGATGTTGAATGCTCGTCATCCCTGACTTTCACCAAGAGTGTTATTTGTCCTAATGGCCATTTTATTTCACCGCTGATCTAACTTAGCGGAAGTTGTAGGCCGGGACCATTTGGTTTCTTATTTCCTGAATAGAGTCGATTAAAGCAGTGCTCATAGAGTATTTCAAATGATGACCCTCCGTCAATACACATGCGGTGCACTTGGTGCCCTCCAACCTCTGCTTCTATTATTAGGGGGCCTTCTGCTCCCTCATCGTTCCCCAGGGACGGGAATGAGGGAATGATATTCGAGGTAGGGTTGAGAAACTTTGAAGTTATTCTTCCTGTCTTACTGCTTTTTTCCGTGACTGAATCATTAAAATTGCTTGAGGTTTCTCTTTTTCTGAGGTTTCACCTTTCTTTTTCGGCTGTTCTTTTACGCTGTTTTGCTTCATCTCCCGGATTATGTGCGACAGTTTCCCTGCTTTGAGCATATCCTTAATTTGTTTCCTTTGTATTGGTTGCATTCCTCTGTATTGTTCCCACTTCTGCGTGGAAACTCGCAAAACTTGTTTTTGCGTTTTGCTTTTCAAATGGGTTGTCATCGGAATATGTGGGGTTTTGTTATTCCTCCATTTTTATGGGCACAGATTTTCCTTAGAGTTTTCTTGAGAAGAGTGTAACTGTTGGTCTTTCTCCGTCTTTTTTTGGCTTCGGAAGCCTTCCCCTTTTGTGATAATTCTGCCATGACCCCCCTTTCCGGTGTCTCCAGGATGCAGGAACTTTTTTCCTTTCTTGATTTGAGGCCTCCTCTCGCCCTTGAAGAAAAGACGTGGCAACCTGCATCATTTCGTCAACTGTTTTTGGAATTTTCTCGTGAAATCTTTTGATGAGCTCAGGATTTGTGATTCCGTGCACGAATCCGAAGATTCTCATGCACTCCGGTGCTCCTTTAACATTTCCACTTTCCGACTTATACCTTTGTATGAAGTCTTCTGTGGACTCTCCGTCTCTTTGTTTGATGTTGTGGAGCACTATGGGATCTCTGATGCACTTTTTCTGTTGGAGGTAGTTTTTTTGGAATGCTTCTCTTAGATCATTGTAACTGTCTATTGATTCTGGGGGAAGATCGTCAAACCACACCCGGGCGTTTCCGGTGAGTGTGGAATTAAACATGTGACACCATGTTGGCATGGCCCACCTCTCCGTTTTTGCTGCTGCCTGGAAGATTTTCAAGTGATCTTCGGGATCTTCGCTTCCATTGTATGTTTTCAATGAACTTGGAATTAGTGTTTTCGGTGAAGTCGAAAGTGCAACGGATTTGAGCGTGAACGGATCAGTCTCGGCACATACCCAAGGTTGGGAGAGATCATCAATCCTTCCGAACTCTGACTTTTTCCTTCGTATATTCTAGGACTTCCATATGCCCGACATTCACTATCTTCTATTTAAGAGTAATTTTCCGTATAACTTGAGCTTTCTGACGGCTATGACATGCAGGGAAGGTAACTCTAGTTATATGATTCCGAGTCTCTTGACACACTCGGTGCTCTCTCTTCATTTCCTTATTCTTGTATTCATGCGGTGGGTCGATCTTACCTTTCGCGCATCAACCTGTGAAGACGCTTGGATTGTGACCGCCGCTGGCTGCCGAGGGGTGTCTCTGTCTTCTTGGCGATATTGTCCTGGACTCAGAATACGCTAATTCATGTGCCCTAGTGCTCTTCTTCAGGGCATCGCCAAAGTCGAGCCTCGCTTTTACTTCCTCCAGCTTTTCTTTCTTTCTCTTCTCATACTTTCAATTCTTATCTGCCATAGATTGGTGTAGTTTCTCATAGTTGCTTTTCGCAGAACTCTTCGGAGATCTACAGCGGATGTAGTTCTCACGGAGTCATGGAGGATTTGTTTATTCTTCCCTGTCGTACTTCGCACATTAGACTTGGGATGAATACGGTGTTTATGCTGTTCGTGATTTGTGCTATGGGTGGAGTATTTTCAAGGAACGCTGTTATTATCGGTCCCACGGATGGCGCCAAACTTGTTTAGTACAAAAAACCTGGTGTAGTGGGTGATTGTGGGTCTAGATCATTTAGTGGGCTGGGACCGTTGTATGGGATGTGATGTAGATTCTTTGTACGCTATCCAAGTAATGAAAGAGATTTTCTGCACAAATAAGAGTAAAACCCGTTAGCCGCATATCGAGGGGGGGTTCCTCAGGGGGGGACCCCGACGGATTAAGCTCCGACGTGAGAGTGAGTATGCATGTTTGTCAGAGAATATGTCAGAGTATATGTGTGTATTAATTGTCAGACAGAATGTACCTTTTTGGGGTGTGAAATGACCCCTATTTATAGGCAAGCCTAATACTAGGGTTTTCCTAGTATTTCGCTTGGACTGAGTTAGTAGCCGGAGTGGGTCCCTTGTCGGGCAAAGGTCCATGTGTAATCGTGTTTGCGGACGCGAGTGTTCTTCCGCGGTCAGTGTTTGTCCGCGGAGGTGCAACGGGTGCGGCTTTGAAGATACTCGCGTGCGTCTTTGAAATATCCGGAGCATGACCCTTGTCAGGCTTAGCAGTCCGGCTATTTGTTGTATTAGGCCTGAGCTCATATGCGTATATTATGAACTAAGCCCAGTAAGCTTGGTGCTCATACTATACGTCATCATACATCATCACCATGGCTAATCATAGAGTTAGCACCGAAGACGATGAAAGTAATGAGGATATGCTATTATGCGGGACATAAAGATTTTCATGCGTTTTAATGATTTTCTTTAAGTAAAAGAGAATAGTTAACTACACATTATCTTAATTATTTTTAAATGGTACGTACTTTATTAATCACGATGGTCTCTTAAAAAACTCTCAAACCAACAACCTCAATCAATCATGAAAGACATCTATGTGCCAAAAAATTTGAATCAAATTTGTTCTTTGTAAAGGTTTTTGAACACAAAAGCAAACACAAAAACTAAACACACCACTCCATGGCTTTTGATACCAATTGTAGAATACTAGTAATCTTATGATCAAGCAAGAACAAAAGTGAGATGTGGGTTGGTTGTTCCATTTGTTTCCATACATTTCACTAATACATCGTCCATATTTTCATCCAAGTTCTCTCTAACAATCCAACCGACATCTCACTCTTGTTCTTGCTTGATGTTAAGATTACTAGTATTCATACCTGGTACAACAACTCGACAACCATTACACCCTCTTTCGCCTATGGACCATCCCAGACAGACCCACCTTCCTTAACCAACACGCAACTTCCATTCGAGCCGTTGTCGGACACACGACCATAGGTGCAGACAAGGAACTCATCGACTCGTTACCGGGTCTGGAGATCGTGTCCAGTTTTAGTGCTGGGTTGGATAAAGTTGATTTGGAGTATTGTAAGGAGAAAGGTATTAAGGTTACTTATACCACCTGATGTCTTGACTGATGATGTGGCTGATTTAGCTATTGGATTGATGTTGGCTAGGTTAAGAGGGATTTGCGAGTGTGATCGTTTTGTTCGGAGTGGGTTGTGGAAGCATGGCGACTTCAAATTGACTACTAAGGTTCGATATCCACATTTGTGGTCTGTTTTAGTAATTATACTTACAATGTTCGATTTGATGACTGGTATTTGGGATTGCTTAGTTAAGTGCTTATACGCTTAACCAGAAAAACAGTTTCGATAGTTGATGTATATGTGTAATTTTAGAGTAAATAAGTAGGTTGGCATGGCTTGTTTAGTATATTCAGAAAAGGCCGAATTATCAAACTAACACTGCAACAAAACTGCTTTCGTAGGACTCCGAGAAGTGTGCTATCATATTACTCCGTAGTTGATAGGAGCTTTAACTTCTTCTAATCAGTTTTGCTAATCTTAATTTGTTTAGTAATTATACGCATTAATGTTGACTTTTGCTAATTGCCAAACTAGAGTTGGCAGAATTAACAGACTGTATTAGTTCTCTACTAATTTTGATGTGGTCTGGTCACTCGGGTTTTCGTGATAACTAGGAAACCTAAATGACCAAGTTAGGCTTTGAAGTGACTTACTTGGTATGAAAACCATAATTTAGCGACTCACATTGCATGAAAAATTAGTCAACTGCTAGTACTGAACCCAAACAAGTAAACATACATTATTGAGTACATCAAGCAAGTTGATGTTGTGAGTTATGACAATAGGAAGTTATCTAATCATCTTATGTTTCATCCAATTTGGACTAGTGCTTCTTTTTTCATCTTTTCATCTGTGATTGTTGCAGTTTACCGGTAAAATTGTTGGAATCCTAGGTTTAGGAAGAATCGGGACAGCGATTGCTAAGAGAGCGGAAGCATTCAGTTGTCCAGTTAGTTACTATTCCAGAACACAGAAACCAGAACTGAAATACAAGTACTTTCCCAGTGCGTCGAATTGGCTTCAAATTGTGAAATTCTGGTTGTGGCATGCCCTCTAACAGAAGAAACCCGACACATAATTAATCGTGAAGTGCTTGATGCGTTAGGCCCAAGGGCGTTCTTATAAACATTGGGAGGGGTGCACTTGTGGATGAACCAGAATTGGTATCTGCTCTTGTTGACGGGAGGATAGCTGGTACGGGTCTTGATGTGTTTGAAAATGAACCAAATGTACCCGAGGAGCTGTTTGGTCTTGATAATGTGGTTTTGTTGCCTCATGTTGGGACTAGCACTGTGGAGTGTGGAGACTGAAGACGCAATGGCTGATCTTGTGCTTGCGAACCTAGAGGCTCATTTTTCCAAGAAGCTAGCCACTACTAACTCCGGTGGTTTTATTATGATAGCTTTATAACTTGAATGGCTAAGTTTAAACAATATAAAATTTTGACTGGTAAAATAAAGCTTTGAACCAAGACAAAATTATGAGCTATATTAGTGACTGCGGTCCATGTCCATCATCTGTTACTGTTTTATTCACTCTACAGTGAATTATATGAGTGTTCTCTAGCTAATTCATGTTTTATTCTAAAGTTTCATGTTTGATGCTTTACTTTGTAAGTTAATTTGGAGTTGAGGTAAGGCGGTGTTTGTTTATAAATTAACGTGTTTACTGGACTGAGTTTTCTTTGCAGAAACAATGTAAGTTTGTTTGTTTCAGACTTATTTAATTAAAAAGAAGATTAATTCAGTAAATTTGTAATGCTAAAATACATGAAGGAAAAGGTCGACCTGTGCCGCTTAAGTAGATTTGTCAGTGTCATGATTGAGTACTTGTTGGTCCGTTTCCAAATAACAATAAAATTTGAAATGCCATTGAAGTTTGTAACTCTACTTGTTCAACTAGAGACGGTGACTATAATGCAGCAACATACAAGTTTGGTAGTTGAGATGTTGAACTGCATTTTCTAGCTAGTTCCTGTTTTTATTTGTAATATTTAAATAGGACAATAAATGAGGTTATTCAATCAGACCAGACGAAAGTGTGTGTAAAGGCTCGTGTTCAAGGTGTGTGTACGGACGTATGTTCAATAATGTGGAGCTGTAAAACAGAATTGAGTTGGATTAAACTGAAAAGATCTGACAGACATAACGCTTCATTATGATTGCATGTTTTTTGTTTTTCCTTTCCATAATCCATGAAATAGAAAAGTTATAGAGTAAAACTGATCTGAAAACATGCACAACGCTTCATATGGTTCAGATGCCAGTGACCAAGTGTCATTGTTATCCTGTCTAAACCACCGGAGCTAACAGTGGCTTCTTTGAAATTTGAGCCTCTAGGTTCGAGACAACAGGATCAGCCATTGCGTTTCGTGTCTCCGTGGTGCCACTTGCGACATGTGACAAGAGGACTACATTATCAAGACCAAACAGCTCCTCGGGCACATCTGGTTCATGCTCAAACACATCAAGACCTGCACCAGCTACTCGGCCATCAACAAGAGCGCGTACCAGTTCAGGTTCATCTATGTGTGCCCCCCTTCTGATGTTAATGAGAGTGCCCTCGGGATCTAATGCATCAATGACTTCACGGCTAATAATGTGATGCGTTTCTTCTTTTAGTGAACATGCCACAACCAGGATCTCACTATTTGAAGCCAATTCAGTGACGCTGGGAAAGTATTTGTATTTCGATTCTGGTTTCTCTGATCTAGAATAGTAACTAATGGGACATTTAAATGCTTCAGCTCTCTTGGCAATTGCTGTGCCGATCCTGCCCAGACCTATGATTCCTACTGTTTTGCCACTAAACTGCAGGTATATAGCAAAAACAAGATATGAAAACAACATAGTCCCAACGACAAATTTCATTGAATATAATAGAGCTAATGGTATGTTTATTTGTAAAAACTTAAGGGCTTATTTCAAAAAGTCTTCATGAAAAACTCGGATATCAGAAAACGTGTTCAAATAAGCTACCGATCAAAATCACATTAATAGCAAACGTTGCAGCAGTATCTATGGCCCTTGTGTGTCACTATTTATCATAGATGAGTAAGTTTTTATGTAGAACCAAACATTAGTAGTCAACTTGAAGTCACCTTTCTTCCATAATCCACCTCTAACATACTGATCACATTCACAAATCCTTCTCAACGTCGCTAATATCAACCTAATCGCCACGTTTGCAACATCGTCAGTCAAGACATCAGGTGTATTAGTAACCTTAATTCCTTTCTCCCTACAATACTCCAAATCCACTTTGTCTAACCCCACACTACAACTTGATACAATTTCAAGAGCCGGATAAAATGACCGTACTCATTGAAGAAGTTGTTTTGGTCTGAGAATTCCCACAGGTGGAAGAGTTTGAATCGTTTATCGAGTTGTTGTTCTAGGTAAGAGTTAACGGGGTATGTTATTAGTACAGTAATGGCCTCCATGATCATGGTTTGGTGGTTTTACTGTCTACTAACTTATACTCATGTTTTGTCAACTGTGCTTTCATAGGATTTCGATTTCTTTAATAGATTATGTTGTTTTGTCAGAAAAAAGACAATTGATCACACAGGTCTGCATTAAGTTTTCAAAATTTCTGCCGTCAAATTTCGTACAGTCACATATATGAAACAATTTTTACCATTTATTGATTTTTATAAACACCTTTTGAGAACTGACGCGAAAAAACATCAACATAAAACTCAATATTCCTTTTGTATGTTTCACTGGCTAACTACTTGCTTGATTTATATGCTATGTTCACAACATCGCAAACAAAATCGAATCAGAGCATGATTGATCAACTTAACTCGAACACTTAAGAGAGTAGATGAAATTTGCTACTTTCAGTTTGCACCTTTATTGATTTTCGTTGCAGAATATATAAAATAGACATGTATGAGGACAAATTCAAAGCTGCTAAAAGTAAGCAGACTTCGAAAACACGTACATGCATCACCAAATGATTTACATCTTTTAAATGTCATTGACTGTTGGTTATCAGCCCCTTAACGCCGGACTCATACAACGGTCACACCAATCAAAACAGCAAGTTTGGTCTCAATGCTTTTATATAATAAGGGAAACTGATACTTTACATAGTAAACCTACTACCTATTTATACTAAAAAAAAAGTACTAAAAACTTGCTGAAATGGGACGTGGGTATATCCCCTGGACTTCCTGAATAATAGGTAAACCAAGAACTAGTAAAACCACCTAGTAAAAGCCCTGGTCCTTTGCCATGCATTTCGGTACCTATCAACTCTTATCTTCACACATAATTGGGCCCCACATACTGACCCGTACCCGCTGACCCGTGACCCATCAAGATTACCCAACATTCACCCCCATAATCTTGATGATTTTTCATGGTCTCGGCTCCTGCGATCATAATCGCGAACACGGTCTCGGTCACATACTACTTGCTCGGTGTCTTCGTACCTTGCTTCTCCACGTACATACAAAGGAACAATCTTTTCTACTGGCTTTCCCCTGTGATCACCATAACACTGATCACCTTTTTCCGGGGGGGGGGGGGGGTTGGGGGGGGGTCCCTTTCTGTGAATCTTCGGTCATTTGATTCAACAGTTTGGTCTTCAGCTATTAAAGCTTCGGTCTAGACAACCCGCCGGTCACGGTTATCTCTTTCGGTCTTCGGTCTAATCTTTCTCAGGTGAGCCTTCGGTCTCTTGTCACGTGTGTCGGTCTAATCTTTCTTGGTCTAGGTGCCGCCCGGTCTTTTGTGGCTCCTCGGTCTTCTCGGTCTCACGTCGAAACTTTCTTTCTTTCTTTCTCATTCTTCTTGCTGCTACTTTCTTTCCTTTTGATCACCAAGTGATCAACCTTGCTGCTTTCTTGCTTGTTATCTTTCTTTCTTTCTCGGTCTTCTTACTACTTTCTTCCTTTCCAAAAGAGTTCTTGCTATCTTTCTGCTGCATTCTTTTGGTCACCCGCTGTGATCAAAAGTTGCTGCTTGCTTTCGTCTTTCTTCTTTGATACCATTCGACCAACTGCTGCTGCTGCTTCTTTCTTCTACTCGACCTGATTGCATAGGGTTGCAATCGGCCCTCTCTTTCTTGAGCTGAACCAGGTATGAGCCCCTTTCTGTTTCTGCCCTGCAGCGAAGGGCTAAACCCTTTTCTTGAACCGACACTCAAACCCTCCTTCGATCGCACGCAGCTCTGATACCAAATGTTGGTTATCAGCCCCTTAACGCCGGACTCATACAACGGTCACACCAATCAAAACAGCAAGTTTGGTCTCAATGCTTTTTATTAATAAGGGAAACTGATGATTTTACATAGTAAACCTACTACACTATTTATACTAACAAAAAAGTACTAAAAACTTGCATGAAATGGGACGTGGGTATATCCCATGACTTCCTGAATAATAGGTAAACCAAGAACTAGTAAAACCACCTAGTAAAAGCCCTGGTCCTTTGCCATGCATTTCGGTACCTATCAACTCTTATCTTCACACATAATTGGGCCCCACATACTGACCCGTACCCGCTGACCCGTGACCCATCAAGATTACCCAACATTGACATCATAATCATACTTAAACCACTGGAGTTAAGAGTGTCTTCTTGTTAAAGTGAGCCTCTAAGTTCCCAAGGACAAGATCAGCCATTGCGTTTCGGGTCTCCACAGTGCCACTCCCAACACGAGGCAACAAGACTACGTTGTCAAGACCAAACAGCTCCTCAGGCACACGCGGTTCATTCTCAAACACATCAAGACCAGCGCCAGCTATCCGTCGTTCCACAAGAGCAGATACCAATTCAGGTTCATCTAAGTGTGGGCCCCTCCCGATTTTGATGAGAAAACCCTTGCGGCCTAGTGCATCGAGGACTTCACGGTGAATGATGTGGCGGGTTTCTTCGGTAAATGGACATGCCACAACTAGAATATCACAATCAGATGCTAATTCAACGACACTGGAAGGTACTTGTATTTTGATTCCGGTTTCTGTGATCTGGAATAGTAACTGATGGGACAGTTGAATGCTTCAGCTCTCTTAGCAATAGCTGCGCCGATGCTACCCTGACCTATGATTCCGACCTTTTTGCCACTGAACTGCAAACATTACAGATATTGAAGCTGAATATACCAGTAGCAATGAGTAAAAACTTTAACGTACATGTGTTACTGTATTATAATGACAGTCATGATTATGTTTGCAGAAGATAAAGATGGATTACGGAGAAAACAATATTCTAGTTAAAAACTGTGTATCAAAAGGAAACAAAAAGATGCAGCGATAAACTGGTAATGTTAGGTAGGTGAATCTGCATATGTAGTTTACCAGTGTCCACTGTCCAGTATACAAGAGGCATTGAATGCATATAAATGTGCAGAAAACATTTAAAACGTTCTGAACATGTAAAGGCAACAATGTTAATTAAAACATACATACAGATGAGGACTGATTCACACTAGAAGTCAAGAACTGATCACGAGCTTCAACCAGCATAAGTTAAGGTACCCCTCCAACCTGTATTATCTATGGTGGTGATTTGCACACTATCATGTCATATAAAAGATTGTACATATGAGTGTGCAAATAAAAAACCAAAGTGTGCCAATCAATTCCCATTATCTATTATCCGCTTTCTTGACGGGATAGAATAGCTTTTTATTGTTTTCTTTTTCTTCGACTACTTTTAACTTGTCAAACTTTTATATTTTATGCTTTATATGTTCAAAATATAGAGCTGTAAAACAGAATAGAGTTGGATTAAGCTGAAAATATTTGACAGACATAATGCTACATTATGCTTGCGTGTTTTTTTATTTTTCCTTGCATAATCCATGAAATAGAGAAGTTATTGCGGAAAACAGATCTGAAAACACGCACAACGCTTCATATCTTTCAGATGTCAGTGACCAAGTGTCATTGTGATCCTGTCTAAACCACCGTACTTAACAATGCCTTCTTTGAAAAGTGAGCCTCTAGGTTCGTGACAACAAGATCAGCCATTGCATTTTGTGTCTCCGTGGTGCACATGTTTTGTTTAATGTTATTTTTCATGCAAAAAGAATTGTACTAAATTGGGGAGGATTGTTGGAAATTTAGTTCAATTGTGGGTTCGGTTCATACCGGGTAATGGGGCTGGGGCTGGAGGTACGGGGTGTACACCCATAGGTCACTAAACCCTGACTCTGATAGTGGTAAAAAGGAATTCAGGTCGCTGATGAAGTTCATCGAGCTTTGTACTCCTTGAGTAGTAAGCTGAAGGATACCATCAGGGAGTAATCCATCAGGGGATGTATTCCCAACGGATTAACTCGTCAGTGAGTTCTTTTCGGTATTGAACTTTTAGCTTGTATACTCTTTAGTGAGTTAACTGATGGATGGACCTCGTTGGAATGAATTCAACAAACTTATAACGGCTTTGACCTATTCAAGTGGCAGTTATAACTGCATTAATGACCACGTTTAATTGGTCGTGTAACCACTAATCCCTACTATTGTGGAGGTTAATTATGAAGAGATTAATGGGCCGTTAATCTCTCATAATTCCATTGACTAGGGTTTGAGTGATCTCTACTATAAATAGAGATCATATAATCTGCATGAAGGAGACACAAAAAACATAAACACTTGGATCCAAAAGGGTTATTGATTTGTGCCTATTCAATAACCCAAGTAGATATTCGTGATACCCATGCATTAGGGTCGAATAGTTTACTTCGGAAAGTGATAACACGATTCCAAGTGATATCCGGTAACCATTATTGGTAATTAGCTAAGTATTGATTATCCTTGGATCAACTAGTACAATTACTGTTTTTTAACAAAATACGGTTTGCATAAAATGTACAAAAGGCGAGGACACTTTGGTAATTAGTTTGCATAAATCGACCTTTAAAAAGACATGCCTTGCCTGCGAACTATGTTGAGATGCAACAAAAGGAGAGGGCACGAGTAAATTTTTTTGCATAGAAACAACGATTACAAAAAGTATGCTATTAAATAAATAACAAACAAGCATACCTTAAAGCTTCAATTTTTATAGCTAAGTAGCTAGAATGCTAAATATACCATAAAAAGATTTTTAAACAAATTCTAAAAGTTCTCTTGTGGCGGTCAAGATTATTCACACAATGATATAGGGTGCTGATACGGCATCATATAGGAGAGATGAATTGGCTTACGTATTCTATATTTAAAGTGGACTCAAAACACCACTATTACATCAAATAACTATCTGACATGAGGAGCGTTTTTGTGTTTCAAGATGAAACTAAAAGTTTGAGCGGACGTAGCATCAGACCACATCACACCTCATAGCCGGAGTCACACCTCATAGCCGGAGTGCTAGGCCTAATAAGGCAAGGGCTACGCCAATATAGGTAAGGGCCCGAGTGGTGTGGCCTATAAGGTGGGATGCTGACGAACTAGTCGACCCAGAGAAGGCCTTTGACAATAGTTGTCCAGTTACTTAAAACTACGATATGGTCATGTAAGTATCCCAGTTCCAAACAAAGCTAGAAACACCAAAATGTTTATGCTATACGCATCTAAGAATCCCAAAAACGCCTAAATAATTACACAACACCATCATTCTTATAAATACAATCTAAGCTTTTTCTGAATCGGCTAAATATAAACACAATGGTGATCCTCGGATCAACTACTCCTTTGCGAGTATAGGATTATCATACAGAGTACATCATATCAGCTAAAACTGATATACGAATTGCATAAAATGTACTATTAAGTTACGGATCAACTATAAACACAATGGTGATCCTCGGATCAACTACTCCCAAATTCATAGTCGAACAACAATCGATCGAACCAGAAAACTAAAGTTCAGTTCGGAAACCTGTTTTGCTCGCATGTTTCCTTGCCAGGTCTAAATAAATGATCATTCTTTGAATCCGCTCAAATGCAACTCGAATCTGTGAGAAATATAAAGGTCGAGAGGTATGTATGCATTAATAGCTCGCTACTTTTTTGTCCTCCAACACTCTGAAACGTTGTGTTAATGCATTATAAAGCAACATCTGAATATATTCATACCACGCAGAAAAATCCAAGCATGACTGTCAGATATGATTTGGCCACTTGAAAAGATGACACTCACTAATCAACCAGTTAAAGGGTTGTATTTCATGGTGGTCAATGTTCCACATAGCACGAATGCAATGGAAGTTTCAATTCCCATTGCATTCGTGCTCCCTGGCAGGGAGTGCAATGAAAGTTTCAAACTGAGGAGGCCACCTGCACTTTCGTGAAGTTGGGGAGTAAGTCTGCAATTTTTGCAAAGCACAGGGAGCATATTTGCACTTTTCTCATCTCTAAAACATGAAAGAAGCTTTTCAAGTTCATGTAATCTTATTCAAATATTATAAATTTTTTAATTTTAATGATTTGGCTACAAAAATTTTTAATTTTATTCTTAATGATTTAATTTTTTTATATGTTTTCATGTTGCTTATGAAAAGTTCTAAACTTTATATGTCTGCTTTGTTTTTTTTATAAAAAAATTTGGAATTGAACTTACTATTGATTATATTTGGATCTACACGCTTTAAATAAGTAATTTCGTTGTGATTCTAACGTTATCTCCAATTATTCCATTTTCTACTGAAATTTTTTCCTTGATTTAGAAATTTTTTTCCTTAATATAGATAATGCATTTAGTTATGTGGTTTTCTGAGTAAATAAAAACAAAATTTGGTATTATATATTACTCTTTTTAGTTTCCAGAAGTTATTAATCTTCTACGGCATGAGTGATAAATGAAGATATTGCCCAAATAATGATACTACCAAAGTACCAATGTTCTAAAACATAAGTTATGTTTGGTGATTCTAAAAACAAATGGGTGGGTGGGTAACGGGTCAAACATGTAAAACTGACACGGGTCAGGTTTCATTGCTTCATCTTATTGATTTTTTTGGTAATGTGTAAAGAAGTGTATAAATGAAGTCTTCATAATGCTCAATGAAATACATGTGGTCATGAAGTTTAATGATGTGGTTTTATGTTTTAGTATTTGTAGCTTTGTTTGGGTCGTTATGTTGTTTATAGTTGTAGGATGATTGTTGAAGATGAGGATGATAGGTTGAATGCTTACAATTATAATTTCATTTGGTGACGTGGGTTGTTGGGAAATCAGAGATATGTATCATAACAATTGAAGGCAAGCCTCTTATAAGTTATGGAGGTGCTGCGATTTGAAGCTACTGCTGTTGAGTTCGATGAGAAGCTTGAAGTCACTAGGTTCGTGTTTTATAAAACCACTTTTATGATCATAACAATACTGCATAGACTATTGGTGAGTATACGAGTGGCCAGAATAGGATTAGGATTTACCCCTGCATAAACGATGAAGAAATATTAATCAACTTCGAATATTTGATAAAAGTAACATTCTGTAATATTTATAACCGCACGAATGATTTAGTTACTATTCTTGGATGATCTTGGCTAAACATTGTATACTCTTCTGAACATGAAAACATATGGAAGTAATAAGTAATAATAGTTAATTTTGGTTTGTTATGAAGCCTTCCAAGTCTAGAAACAACATTGGCCTCATGTCTTTATTCTTGAGGTGAGTTATTCAAGTGTACGTTATGGTTTATCATTCACTAGATATGGTGTCCATCTAATGAGGTAATCTACTCCTACTCACTTTGATGCATTTTTATGGGATCCAAAGCTCAGCTAAAGTGAGCGGGTGACCAAACAGCACCACCACCACTTACTTATATTCACCGACTATACTACTTCCATCTGTAAGCATTATATGTGCAGTGAGTAAACTTATGAAGTTGAGTATTGTGTGAAGATTGTGGGCTAAATCACTTTTTTTTCTCGAGTTCTGAACTAATTGTTTCTGGTCTTAATAATTGTTAGGAATTATACTTTGAGTTGATTATGACAAAACATATTAAAGATGGAGGATCTACAAGACAAAGCTGAAATAACATTAATGTTGATTGAAGATTAGTCAAATAGTATTTAATGCTCAGCTAAAAGATAAAGATCAACATTAATGCTGATTGAAAATTAGTCAAATAGTATTTAATGTTGATTGAAGATTAGTCAAATAGTATTTAATGCTCAGCTAAAAGATAAAGATCAACATTAATGCTGATTGAAAATTAGTCAAATAAGTTTTTAAGTTTGTACCGTTTGATAGTACCGCTTGCTTTGTCCGATATAACTAGTATGTACCGCTAGTGTTGACAGATATCGGACGACACACACTTTTGGACGTGTTTGGATCTCGGACGATGATGTGGATAAAGGCTCGTATTGGTGATTATTTTTTGATGACATTTGGTGCAAAATTAGTCTTGAAACGTGGTGTTATGCCACATTCGGTGCAGCGGGATTTTTTTTTTTTTTTTTTTTTTATTTTTTCCTTCAAATATGAGGAACAAGGGACACTCTTTTGATGGACATAAGTTGATGGACACTTAAGATTGCAGGCATTGTGCCGCCTACGTATTTGATAAATTGACTATTTCATTTTGCAGAATTACGTGAACATGGGCTACTTTCTATTAGGTAACAGTTGATCGCGTGTTAACGAAAGTTTGAACACGAGTGGACGATTGTTACAGTCTCGTAGAGTTGTACGATACAACTAAGCTGATAATTGCGTGGTCACGTAAGTATGAGTGATGGAAGCGCACCTAGATGATCTTCTTAATGATTACTGTTTGGAGCTTAATAAGTTCGAGGTTCAAAAGATGGTAAACATGTTCGTTTAAGGGGAAGCTTATTTTTGTTTATTTGTTTTACCATCTACATGCACTCCTATTTGATTATGACAAAAAGGGGAAGAGTGCATGGATTCAGGGGAAGTTCTTCATCTATATTAGCTTCAAGGGAAGCTTGTGCTTATTGGTTTTGTCATTATCAACTAGGGGAAGATTGTTAGGAATTATACTTTGAGTTGATTATGACAAAACATATTAAAGATGGAGGATCTACAAGACAAAGCTGGAATAACATTAATGCTGATTGAAGATTAGTCAAATAGTATTTAATGACTCATGCTAAACAGTATAATGATCAACATTATGCTGATTGAAGATTAGTCAAATAGTATTTAATGTGATTTATAGCTTTTCCCTAATTTTATTTAATCTTATCTTGTATTGTAAACCTATAACCCCTTCTAGTATATAAAGAGGGGTAGGCGTCTAGGTTTATCATTCATTCAATTCACAATGTAAACCTAAAGGTGTGTGTGTGTACTCTAGGCGTCAAGTCTTTGTAAGACGCCTAGGATTATAGTTAGCTTATTAGTAGCTTAGTAGTATAGTAAGCCTTTGTATCCTGATCAAATACAATGAAAGGCTTAACGTTTATTAGTAACACCTTGTTCTTAACTATGATTGTTTTATTTGTTATTCCGCTGGATCATGGTTATGATATCCTAGATGAGCTAGATCGATTTTCAACAATAATTTTGATTTTTTGCTTGATCATCCAATCTTAATGTAGAGTCTGTAAAACTAATGGGTACTTAGTTTTATGTGGTCTATATTATCAATTGAGCCAAACCCTCATTCAATTTTCTAATTATCTGACTGTGTTATGTGTAATCGTTTATGCTTTAGGGGTGTTCTTCTCCAACAAAATAGTGTTATAAAGTGAATTTCGTTGGTCAAAATTGTGATTAATGGTACACAGTTCTTATTGAAAGTGATAACAAGAAACCGTACATGATCTATTGGTTTAGATATATTCAGAAGACAAAAATTTATCTTTAATTTGTAGTGGCTCCACGAACAACTGATTATCTGTCCATTGATAAGTGCTTCATGTACTGTCATGATTGAATTTTGACATTCAAATCAATGTATTGCTTCGTCTGTTACTTATGCCATTTGGTTGTCTTAACCTTGATAGGTTCTCTGTAACCATATGAATTGTTTCAGGTTTGACTTATATTTTCGCAAAAGCCAGTTTGGTGGTGAGAACTGATTTGTGGTGGTGGTGCTGCAAAATGGTCAAAAAAAAGTTTTTTTTACGTTTTCCCGTTTGTGTTATACAACTGAAAACCAGATGTGCATTTTGATGACAGATATTTCCCAGGCAACATGTCGCCCGGGAAAAATATAGTTTTGTCGTTTAGCGCAAATTGGCGCGACAAAGAAAATTTCGGAGGGCCTTTTTAGCAAATATAAAAAGCTTTCTCGGGCGACATGTCGCCCGGGAAAGATTTATTAAAAATTTGTACACTTTTATAAAAATTAAAACCATTATAATTTTTGAAATATTTTTATTAAAATTTAAAAGATTTTTAATATAAGCTTTCCCGGGCGACATGTCGCCCGGGAAAGATTTATTAAAATTTTTTACACTTTTATAAAAATTAAAACCTTTATAATTTTTTAATAATCTTTTCCCGGGCGACATGTCGCCCGGGAAAGCTTTTATCAAAATTTTTTTTATTTTTTTAATGAAATATTTTTAATAAAAAAAGTATACACTTTTATAATAATTAAAAACTATATGTTTTTAATAAACTTTTAAAATATTTTTAATAATATTTTTCGCGGGCGACATGTCGCCCGAGAATACTTTTATTAAAAATAGAGAAAAGTGCAAATATGCTCCCTGTGGTTTGCAAAAATTGCAGACTTACTCCCCAACTTCACGAAAGTGCAGGTGGTCTCCCCAGTTTGAAACTTTCATTGCACTCGTGCTCCCTGCCAGGGAGCACGAATGCAATGGGAATTGAAACTTCCATTGCACTCGTGCTATGTGGAACATTGACCACCATGAAATACAACCCTTTAACTGGTTGATTAGTGAGGGTCATCTTTTCAAGTGGCCTAATCATATCTGACAGTCATGCTTGGATTTTTCTGCGTGGTATGAATATATTCAGATGTTGCTTTATAATGCATTAACACAACGTTTCAGAGTGTTGGAGGACAAAAAAGTAGCGAGCTATTAATGCATACATACCTCTCGACCTTTATATTTCTCACAGATTCGAGTTGCATTAGAGCGGATTAAAAAGAATGATCATTTATTTAGACCTGGCAAGGAAACATGCGAGCAAAACAGGTTTCCCAACTGAACTTTAGTTTTCTGGTTCATTTACTTTGCTTCCTCTATAATGTAACCAGATATAATAGTTATTTCTACCTATATATGGGGCAAGATATGAAATATTTCATGATGATCACAAGATATGGTGACATGGCAATTTAATGCTGACTGGAAATGATGACTCAAAGGGCATAATGGTCCACAAAATTCGACCTCATAAATTTGTTTGTAAAATAAAGGGTATAATCGTCAATTTGTTTCTTCCTTCAAATCATGCTACAATTTCTCCAAACAGCTCATGTGCATTCAATGTCAGTTACATTGTTAGACAATCTTTCTGAATTTTGAAAATCCCTTCCAAACTTATCATGATTTTCAAAATTATTTATCAAATCATGGTAGCGGAAATTAAATGTTTATCGATCATAAACTTGATCCTTTTGGGGTACATGATTTGATGAAATCATTAATCATTATCTCGTTTTCACTATTAAATCGTCCTGATTGCCCCAACTTTGATCAGGTATGTTCGATTTTAATTTTCCCTTTAAATTAATCTTTTCATTCTATTTATTAAACCTTATTATCAAAATAATTAGAGGTTTGATGATTCACGGTATGTTCAATTTCAAGATTTTGAAATTATTATTATAGCAGATTAATCAATTGTTTTTTACCTAAATCATATCATCAATTGTTTTTTGTGTATTTTACAGATTAATTAAGTTTTTGAAATTATTATTATCTGTTTTAAACTCATGTATGCTGATGTATGATTTTAAATAGAGATTGGGATGCACTGTAAATGTGCATCTATTTGTAATATCGATAATCAATTGTTTTTTACCTAAATCATATCATCAATTGTTTTTTGTGTATTTTACAGATTAATTAAGTTTTTGAAATTATTATTATCTGTTTTAAACTCATGTATGTGTTGTTATGATTTTATATGGAGATTTGGGGAGATGGGGAGCATCTCTAAATGTGCATTGTTGTAATATCGATAATGGCATAACTTTTTGCATCGTTGTTTTTATAACATCGTTTCTTTTTATGATTGTACAAGAATATTGTACTTTTGGGTTTATTAGTGGGCTGGTCATCTGACTAGCAGTTTTTTGTTTGTGTTTTTTTTTTTTTTGTCAGAAATGGTTGTTCGTGAATTGTTGATTCAAATTACTAGAGGAGCTTGTGTCTACTGGGATTTTTCCAAGGGAAAGGTCGAGCAAGAGCCACTTCATATCTCTAATGAGTGGTATGAAAAACGATGAATCTCTGGCGAAGTATGTTACTATGTGCTTACCCATTTTCAAAGCATTGACCTTATTTCTTAATTCAGATTTAAAACAGTTTAATGTAAGCGGTCTGAAAGTAGTTGAGCAGATAGATGTTTCTAAGGTATTTAGAATAGATGTTTGAGACGCTTGATCATACTTGATCGAAATTTCCTTATTGTAATTTATCTGCAAAAAACCTTTTGATTTCTATGAGTAAAATTTATTATGATCCTTTTACAGGCCTAATGTTGCGGTAGTTGGTGCACATTCATGAGTATCTGCAAATGACGCAACCAAATGCAACACAAATGGTGAAAGCAACAGGATCCTACTTATGCATACCTTCTGATGCATCAGTGACTTCATAAGAAGGTATTGGTGTTTAATGCATTAGTATGATTGTGATTCTGATAAGATTGTAGATTAATCGCTAATTGTTAGTCACCCCAAATTTTTTTGCATTTTAACATTTTATTGCAAACTGTATTTTTTTAGGAAAAAACCACATGATATCTTATTTCTAATTAATAGCCAAACACTATTTATCCAGACAATAATTCCCAAAAAGCAATTCCAGACAATAATGAGTAAAATTTATTGTTATCCATTACAGGTTTCAGCTCGTAGCATGGCACATTCGTAGAAAGGTACATTTTGTGGATAAGAAACAACTCACATTCTTATATCTAACATGTCTTTGCTGCTCAAATTACAGGCGATTTAGATTATTGATGTTGCGATATGGTCCTGATCTTAGACTAAATGAGGTTTATTTTCGGCTAACATTTTTTTCTTTGTGTTATTGCTTCCTTTGATGGTTTTCTTGTGTTTGGTAGGTTAGACGTCTTCTATGCTCTGCAAGACCTGTGGCAATTCAAACACCAGTTTACCCCTAATGCCTCTGATCAGGACCTTCAACAGGTATTTGATTGATTTTGGCCTTTATAAACCCTATCAAAGCAACCGTGCACATCTAGATAGAGCTCATATGTGTGGTTTTGTTTGATGAATTGGATGTAAAGAATTTCACCAACACACTTATACGGTTGTACCTCAAATCACCAAAATACTTAAACCTCAAGTGTATTATCTTTTATGACACTGAACGTATATCTCTGACTTATGCTTTTGTACGCTCGATAATGTAGCTCATATTGTTTAATTTCGACTATACTTGATGTAATTAATCTCATTTTTTACTTTGCATGTTTTTTTTCTTTTGGAAAGATGCCATTAAATATCTTCCTTGACAGCTATTGCTTTCTTATGGTATTGTTTTTGCTCAGGATTCAGTTATGGCAGGTTGCTCAAAGGTACTATAAGCTCCTCCCTATTGGGCCATGGCGCATTTACCATGCATAATACAACATTTTATGTACTATGTAACAGAGGTGAGGCTATTTTTGTCTTCTACATATTTGTTGTACTTCTGCAATGCGTCAAACACAGTTAACACTTCAGATATGGTTTATGCTCTTACATCTTAATTTGTCTACCTACTATGATTGCCTATATGAGATAGTCTAACGATCCCCTTATGAATGTTTCTGCAAGCACTTGCTGTCCAAAAAAATATATTAGCAGGCAAATTACCTGCCCTTCTTAAAGCTAACTATTGATGCTCATTTTTTATATTTTTTCAACATTTATCAACTAGTTTATGCCATGTATGAATGGATAGTAGTAGGATATTGTGTTCATTTGTAGATCTACGTAATAGCTGTATGAACTTGTTAGAGTAGGAGATTAACGTGGACCACTGATCCTAATTAGTATTTTAGCTTTAAAAGTTTATTATGCTTAAATTTTGTTGCTCTCATGTCTATACAAACTAATAACTAAAGGGGTGCTTTGTTGAGAGTGTCTTGAGGGGTAAGGAAATGTAATCATAATGAAAAGTGGTGGTTGGTTATAAATTATTATATAATGTTATCCTATGGTTGAACATGAGGATTAATGGTTAGAAGTGTTGGGATACTTCTTGGGAAAGAGATTATGCTCGTTTGGACGAGAGATGTTCGAGAAAGGTAATAGCTTTATGGCTTATTGTCATTCAAATTTTGCCAATACATGTGTTATTAAATTGTATTCTAACTATTATGATAAACTTTAGTTTTACTGCTCCTCAAAGGATATTGTAGTATTATTATCTTAGTACTTTGTTTTTCATTAATTTCCTTGCATATGTGCAAAAAAACTTCTATACAGAAAACTGAAGGAAAAGGATCAGGAAAAGGAAGAAGCAAAATCACGGGAAAAAGAGGAGCACATAAAGAAAAGGTATTCAAGGGTTCTAATTTTGATTTCTTACCTTTCACATTTTTATTTACTTTATGAGTTAGTAGCCTTTTTAGTGGATATTTCTTGTCATAAAGCATATAGTCACTTTAACTGGATTTGTTGTGAAATTTTTAGAAACGGGAGGAGGAAGATGATGATACACGCACGGTTTATGAGAGATCCAAAGGTCAGTGTACTTTTAAATAATGTGCAGAAACTATACTTTTACCCTATCTTCATAATGAACAACTGTCATATGCCTTCATAATTCTTAGTTGGTTTCATTCTCTATACCTCAAGTAAAGTCATTGTTTTGATCGTTTTTATCGAGGTAAGTGACTGCTTATCTGTACTAATCTAAATGGCATGTTATTTGCTGATTCAAATAGGTATGATGGAATTTGTATTGTTATTGTCTGTTGATGTAAGGACTCTTTGTTTTAAGAATACTCTTGGCTTTTCTGGTAATCTGATTAAGATTTATACTTGCTAAAGCATCATGTTGTATTTCAGGTAATTCCCTTACCATCAAAGTGAGGATTGAAATTTAACTTGAATACATAGATAATATCATAATGAGTTTAATGATAAGTCACCAGCGTTGAAGACGTAGGAATGGGGTCAAGTTTGGAAGGAGGGGGGTTTTTTTTTTTGGTTGGTTTAAAAGTTTGACCACGTTGAGATCATCAATAAGAGTAAGATTATCAGTGCGTATTTTTTTAAACTTATTATTATGAGTAGTAATAGCTTTATCCATCTTTGTCTTCTATTACGGTTATTAGTTTCTTTTTAAACTTCTTATTATGATTTATCAGTTGCTTTAGACACAAGGCTTTTTGGTAAAAAAAATAGGTGCTACATATACCCACCATTGAGATCATCATTTTAGAAGTAAGAATATCAGTTGTGTTTATAACTTTTTATATGATTTCATCTGTTAGTAATATCATTATCCATCTTTGTCTTAGAGGTTAGAATACACTTTGTAGTCACTTAAAAGATAGTTGATGGTCTATCAATGAAGGATTGGAGAGGTAGAAGAGCGGTTTCTTTCAACATCATTTCTAGCGGCGCGTCACTGTACAAAGGCAAAGGGCAAACATTGTCGCAGGTTGGTTTTGCTATGACAATTAATAAAGCCAGGGCAAAACATTTCCGCAGGTTGGTTGTTTCAACAAAGGCCTGGTTTTCTCACTTATGACAACTATATTTGGTTTGTGTTTAAGAGTACAAAAAGCAAGAAAGAGTTGAAGGTTATTTGTTGCGACAAAGACGGCAACTAAACAAACTCTACAACAAATATGGTTTATAAAGAAGTTTTATTTCGTATTTGAATTTTTTCAATATAGATTTGCTGAGGACAATTAGTGTATGCCTGGGAAGTGAAAGTCCCTTCGGGTCTGTTGCCTTTGTTTTGTTCTTTTAGCATGAGATCAATGAATACCTCATCCATTACCGGAGTCCATATAAAGAGCTTCCTTTTTATGGTCGTTCCATTATTTTTGTTCATGGTTTGTTCCTGCATAGTAATAACATAAACATCACAGTTAGTTGGGCTAAAAATTCACAGATTCGAGTTGCATTTGAGCGGATTCAAAGAATGATCATTTATTTAGACCTGGCAAGGAAACATGCGAGCAAAACAGGTTTCCGAACTGAACTTTAGTTTTCTGGTTCATTTACTTTGCTTCCTCTATAATGTAACCAGATATAATAGTTATTATCTTTGATATAAAGTAAGTTTAATTATTTATAGCAGATATATCAACTAGCCATGGCCTGTTTCATCATGACTTAACTGACGTATTTTATTTTTCGTGCAGTGTTGAAGTTGGTACTTCTGAATTCGTTTTTGAGAAACGAGGAGCATCCCAAACTCTTGGTGTCGTCAACGGGTCATGCTCTTCACATGTTTATTAATTGCAGCTCTAATAGTTGCAATTTTTAAAGAATCGCTAAAAAGTTTCAATACTGAAAAAGTCCATAATAATTACAAGCATTATATAACTTTTTTATACGCTAATATTATCAAATGGTTTGTTTAGTAATAGTGTTTTCGAGATCTAATTTCAACATGAATTTTAGACACTGATACGATGACCATCTATAGGTTCTTCTCTTAATTTTGAATCTTTCAATCATGTATATTACACGGCAGACGGTCTTTACTCATTCAATCACACATAGTAAATTTGAGTCCCGACAACATTGTTCTCATTAGTGTTGAAGCAACAACAAATCCACATCTTGTTTTAATCATCTTTGATGTTTCTTTTTCCTTGGCCCATTGCGATAGTGGCCACGTCTTGGGAAAAACTGCAAAAAAAAAACAAACTTTTAAATAATGAAATGTGAACTATAGAATTGCATATGCAAACAGGTCGTTGTACTCCGTATGTTATTGAAATTACTTTGTATGTTATCTTTTTTAGCCTAACTAACTGTGCTACTCCTAATTTTTAGCCCAACTAACTGTGATGTTTATGTTATTACTATGCAGGAACAAACCATGAGCAAAAATAATGGAACGACCATAAAAAGGAAGCTCTTTATATGGACTCCGGTAATGGATGAGGTATTCATTGATCTCATGCTAAAAGAACAAAACAAAGGCAACAGACCCGAAGGGACTTTCACTTCCCAGGCATACACTAATTGTCCTCAGCATATGCGTTTAAGTGTCCTAACCATGATGATGGATACAACTCAGTGAAGACGACGCGTTAATCTAAGTTCATGCTAGCTTTTTGTTGTTTTTGAAACTGATAATTTCATTATGTTCTTGCAACATAATGTTATTCCTGTTTGCACAAACTTTAGCGTAGTAGTTTCATGTCTGCTTATGTTCAAAAAAAAAAAAAAAAGTTTCATGTCTGCTTAAAAACAAGTACTTTTGTTAAGGTAATTTGGGGTATGTATGACCCCTTTTGTGTTGGTAATGTATTTTGGGGTCTGTAGTCCTGAAATGTTATTGTGCATCTTTGTTTGAAGTCTGAAGTTCTTTTAAAAGATTGGTCTGCAACAATTAAAGGGCAAGATTGTAATTTGGCCTAACTCTTTTCTTTTTCATGTGGCTTAAGAATGTAACATTTTGCTACTTTCCCTCTCTTTATCCAACTCATGAACACATAAACCAAGCTTTCGTTTTCTTTTCTATTTCTATTCCCTTTCCAGTTCTTTTCCTTTTCCATTTTCTTAAAACTTAAGAACAAAAAAGTTTTATAAGGGCTAGGACAAAATATGAAAAAAACAATAATACCTTTTCATGGGGATTAACATAATCATGACTAGCATAAGACCGGGCGGCAGCACGATCAAAACCACCACCCTGTGCACCATCACCATCTGCTCTCCCGCTGCCGCCATAGCTAGCACCACCAAAATTGCCTCTAGTTTTGCAGTCCTGCACAAAATTGGAATATGATTAGAAAACTAATTGTAGTGAATTAAATTACTATACTAAAAGGATTACATAATATGAATAGGCCTTGCTTAGCTCGGAGACTAAGCTAGGTTAAGTAATGGGCTTGGCCCTTATTACCGGACCACTAATTCTAACATCCCCCCTCAAGCTGGAGCATAGATATTGATCATGCCCAGCTTGTTACAAACACAAAATCCAGCAAAAGTCTTCTTTGATGCAATAATTCAAATCTTCAACAAATGCAAAACTAATCCATCTCACTTGGGATTGGACTAAAAAATACGAAGCAACCAATAGGTCTCAACTAACACACAAATCCAAAAACCGAAGCAACCAGCACGTCTCAACAAACCAAAATTTTTAAAGGACGAAACTATCACGAAAGGTCTCAACTAACCAAAAAATCCAAAAGACGAAGCAACCAGTCGGAACAGGTCTCATCTTACCAAAACTCAAAATCCGAGTAACCAAAATCAAATGGTCTCACCGGGACCGAACACCTCATGATCTGAATAATAAGTTGATCTCACGGGGATCAAACTAAGACACCTCCAAACTCAAAACCCAATAATTGGAACCAGAAAAATTGATTCATCATCAATATAAGTCTAAATTAATCTCGTAAGAATTAACTGAAATCTTCAGTAATTCGGATCAATAATCTGAGTCAAACTCCGAAATCAGAATGAATAATTAATAGTCGCCACAAAATTAGTAATAATTATTAGAAACCGAAAGTGAGCTCAGAGGATATTTAGAATCAAAAAGCTCAATTCAAACTAAACCTAATAGACTTGTGAGCCAAACTCAGACTCAATACCCAATAATCAGTCACGAGAATCAGAAATAACAACCAATCAGAAATAACAATTCAAACTCGTTATAAAAAAATATAAAAAAAATTAGAAATTACCACATATAGAAATATCAAGGCGCGCCACGCCCACATTCGGACACCTAAAAGTTTGAAGGCGCCTTTGTTGCTATGTGTATCTTCTTGGTGACGAATAGTTTCATTCCGACGAGGCTCCCATTTGGCTACTCTTGTGATTTTCCCCCAATGTGTGGGTAGCCAGGCGATCCACTTATATTCATCGCTAAGAATAACATGCCCATTCTTCCTCTCCATCCTGTCTATTAAAATATCAAGAATCCAAACAAATCTCGCCGGTTCCGAAATCATCATAGCAAATATTCCGGAGCTGTATCTCCACCTCTTGCAATCCCCCACGTTATAAACAATCTCCTCGAAACTATACCGTAAAATCCTACGTCCTAATTCAATGCCATAAAGGGACCTGTTCGTCTTTGTAAATAAGTCTTGATACATTTCCCCGTATTCTGTGAAATAAGCATTTTTAAAGTATCCGGCTTGATAGTCGCTTGTGCCGATTTCGTATAATTTGACACCATCATGTATTGCTACTACGTAAAGTGATTTTTTCCTAATAAAAATACCAATCACTTTATTGTTGGTGCGGCTCGCCTTCAAATTAACCCTCACGTAGCCCTGGTTTCTATTTACACTTATCAATACGATCAATCTACCCATAAAGAGATCGTAGCGATCTTCATCTATATCAAAAGGTATCTTATCAACAGCATTATCATCTTCAAAATCAACTTGCTCATCCGCAGCGTAAGGCCGTATGGGTTTGGCCGTATGGGTTTGGTGGTATAGTGCACAATCGCTAAGATTACTTCGAAAGCTCATGATGGGTGTTATGGAATTAGGGTTCAAATTGGGGTTTAATGGTTTTAGTGTTTATTTTTTGAAAAAGAAAAAAAGAGGGATCTGGGTTTATATAGAGGACGAAGAAGTCAAAATAGGAGCAATTAATGTTGGTCCAATACTATGCTGTTTGCGAAAGGCTTTTGTTTGGGCTCAAACATACAATGAGCTATAACATTAAGCAGCATGGCCCATATATCCATTTGTTATCTACACATAGTGATGCAAATGTAAACCGGTTTTTTTAAAAACCGGTACAAAAAACCGGAACCGGTTTTTAAAAAAACCGGTTTTTTCATCGAACTCCGTTAAACATAACCAAAAAAACCGTTAGACTGGTTTTCGTGTTTAGTAACTATACCGGTTTTTTAACCGGTTATAACCGGGTTTAACCGGGTTTTTTTTTTTAAAAAAAATTTTAATTTTTGTTTTTATATGCGTTTTTAAAAAAAAAACCCGGTTTTAACCGGTTAAAAAAACCAGTCAACACTCACAGTAAATAGCCGTTACAAATTTTTTTTTAAAAAAACGGTTTTTTAAAAAAAAAAATACCCAACGGCTACTAGCCGTTATGCTAGTCGATTTTTTGGTTTTTTGGGGTGTTTTTTTTTTTTTTAGGATTATAAAGGTATGGATTGGTAGTATAAATACTGTAATGGGTTGGGGTTGAAAAACACATTCAAAACACTCACTAATCTCTCTCTTTTTCTCTCTAATCGTGAAATATATACTCTAATTCTCAAATCCCACTATAATAGAAAACTCACAGTATCACAACAACTATCCACATTCCCTCCATTTTCTACTAGCCATGTACGAAAATTTTACACAAATGAAGATGAGGGTGCGAATCCGACCACTACGAGAAAAGGCGATGTTTGGTCTAATTTCGATATGTGTATTATGATCGATGGGGTGGAAAAGGCGCGTTGCAAGAAATGTATGAAATTTTATAACCCCGCGTCTAACACTACACTCCGGACTCATAAGAACGGTTGTAATGCGGTTAGCCAAAATGATACGTCCAAGGTACTATTTGCGCGGGCTGGTCAGTTTTTTAATATTTGATAGTGATGCGGTTTCGACCTGATTTTAACGAAGTTTGTCATCAACAAGCGCTTCCATTCAAAAACCACTTCGACAACGTCAAGCTTACGGAGATCAGCAAAAGAGGCTACAACCGCGGTATCAACATAGAAGTCGTACTACTCTAGAAGTATGCTTTTAAAACTTCTGGAAACTCTAAAAAAGATATTATTGATGGTTTTCGTGATTTATAAATATGGTGTTTCAAAAAACACGGATACTTGGACCGCACCACATGGTACGGCAAATTCTTATTGATAGCCTATTACGGCTCATTGGTTTTAATCCCGAATCTTGGTTATTAATGAAACGACAATTGCTTTAAACTATTTGGTTATCCCATAACGGGATCTAATTTAAGAAAAAAATTACATGACAAACTTTAATTGAATATAATTTAGATAATAAAGTTTTTACGATTTCACTAGATAATGCATCCAATAATACTAGAGCTATGAAATTGTTAAAATTACGTATAAAACCCGTTTTAGAAGGGTCTTTTTTTTCATTTCCCGTTTGTGTTGCTCATGTTACAAATTTAATCCGGCAAGCGGCATTAAAATTAATTGATAGTTTTAAGGATGAAATTTAGGGTTATTAGTAGACTATTAATATTTCGAGTAACGAACGACAAATGAACTTAACGTTTTCCGTAAACAATGAGGTGAAGAACCCCTAGGATCCTTGCTATGATAATAATACTAGGTGAATTCTACTTCATGATTTTGAAAATTATATTACGACAACGTGAGACTTTAAAACGCTTTTAATGAAAAACTTGTAATAGAAATAATTCGTTTCGATAATCGACCAAGATTGGGATTTTACCTAAATGATTTAACTATTTTTTTACAAGTTTTTAAAGTGCAACAAACTATATTATCAAGTGTTTATTACCCAACTAGCTCATTAGTTTTAAATCAAATTTACGCTATGACGGAAAAATTAGACGAATTAAAAACCTCACCTAGTCAAATGTTTAGAAGAATGGTCAAAGTTATAAAAAAGAAATTTGTAAAATATTTTGCTAATTTACCTTTGGTTTTTACTTGTTCCGCCGCACTTAATCCATGTTTAAATGTTGGAGGCGTAGAACTTTTAATAACAAGAATAATGAATAATTTAGACTTATCCTTTGGGTTAGACGCTAACGACCCCGACTAGTCGTGCGCAAACCGGTTAACCAGATCGGTTCGGTTTGGATCAAACAGGAACCAGTTTCGGTCAACAAGGGGGAAAACCCGGTTTGAGATAAACCCAAACCGGTTTGGAACCGGTTTCTTACCGGGTTGAGGTGAAACCGGTTTGCCGGTTTGGAACCGGTTCGGTTCCGGTTAACCGATAAAAACCCGGTTTTTGGTCGGTTTTTTTTTTGTGGTGTTATACTATAAACTGAATAACCTTCAACTTTTATTTAAATACAAACCCATAATATTACATAAACGAAAAAAAGAAATACAACACAAACATAAAGGAAAATACAACATTTAAAATACACACAACACAATACTAGTAGTAACCATGTGACGTAGACCCATCATGTCCATCTCCGGTTGGTCCATCTCGCTACTCCGATCTCCATCGATATAATCATGCCGGTGGTTCTCCTGAAAGCCAGTCGCTACTAGCGACTAACGTAATTTCTTTCGGTAAGTTGAGTTGGCATCATTTATTGCACCACGACATTAAAGACACCTTTCTTCAACGTCTAAGGTAGTTTCAATGAGGAGATGGTCTTGTATTATCTCCTGAGCGTCCTAAGTGATCCTTCAAGCACATGACAATCTCTATAAGACTCCGGAGTTTAAGTCTTGTTCTTCGATTGTCCCAACAACACTACCAACTTTGTTTGAAAATGGGATTCAGAACTACTGAAGAAGCTTTGGGACACATAATATTATCCATGGCCCTTATAGGATAATAACAGGAAACTGATTTTCCTTTGCTTTTCAAAACCCCAATACATCAAAAGTTACAAAGTCCTTGGGATGAAAATGTGAGACAAAATCCGCTTTGAGATATTGCTCATACTCGGAGGACATTGTAGGATCATTCCTTGCCTTTTTTTGGTATGTCCTTTTAAAAAACCGTGTAGTAAACGAGTCATAAGGATCACGACTCACCCCCGATGACAACCCTCCACCACTGTGATTGATTATGGTTAGTACCCAAATTATTATAATACATATTATACAAACCTTGAAAAGATTCGTGAAACCAATCCAATGACCTAGTTGTAAAACCATCATCTTGAAACTCCAAGTCCCTACTTATATTCTCGATAAGATAGTCTACCCCGGATACATTAAAACATGGATTTAAAGCGGCTGAACAAGTAATTATCGGATGGCAAAATGTTTTCCAAATACTTCTAATTTGTACCCGTGTGAGAGACGGAAATTCTCGAATAAATACCCCTCATCATTTTCCAAGTACTAAGGTTCAATCCAATGTGCGGTAACACACATGTAAAACCGGGGCAATTTATTGAGGAGCGAACCATACAATCCGTTGTATGTTGACCCTAGTTATTTAAGTTAGCAAAACCATCAATTATTGCTTGTTTAGCCGCTACCCATAATTTCATTGCATCACGTTTGAGAGTAGAACGACTTACATGAGTGTATCTTGGTTGCAGAGTGTTCTGGAACACCCTCGTTGTCTGCTCATGGTAAAAGTGGTTGAATGGTAACCATCTTTGAATCACCAAACCAGCAAATTGTATTCACGAAGATAACCGAATTGTACATGAAAAATTTTATCCCACTCGCCCCATCGACGTTTGCCCCGCTTCCGGATTCTGATTCTGCTGCGCCTTTAATACTTCACAATGCGTATGAGTTATTGATTCTTCAACGTCGGTGTTGAAAACCCTCCGAAAGAAATGAAATCAATATCTTACATTGAGCTTTTTTTTCTGACCTTGGTCATAATGCACATGTTTGAAGTCTTCCAAACTTCGGGGGTTTCGATTGGTTGTTAATGATTTCACGAATTGTCAGTGCACTGTTGAACCAGCACCGGTGGTATTTTGAGTGCGGATTCACTTGCCATTTGAGTGGATAGGTTTTGAATTTGCTTAAGAAGGATTTATGTAATGTAAGTTGTGATTTTACAATTATTAAAACACCCTTCTTTTAAGCACAAGAAAATCATAGATATGAAAAGAAAATAAGAAAATTGGTGATTCCAAGGGTCCCTCCCATTGTCTCAAGGATAAATAGATAGGATAAGAAAAATCAAAAAAGGGTGTTTCCCTGTCCCTCAATTTTTATATGTTTTACCCCCCACCCCCCCCCCCCCCCACCCCCCCCTCAACAAAATCGTTCGGGTCCAAACCGGTTTGAAAAACCGAAATGGTCAAACCGGGTTTTTTTCGTAGGAAAGCCGAAACCGGTTCCAAACCGCCGTTTGGCCAAAAACCGAAACCAGTGTTTGGTCAAAACTGGGGTTTGACCTGGATTACGTTTTCGGTTTCGGCCCGGAACCCGGTTTTTTTTGCCATAATTCTCAAAAACACAAACATCAAAAATAAGAAAATTAGCATAAACTAAATCTTAGTTTGAACACTGTTTTGCTTAGTCAAGAAAAATAGAGGCTCGCAAAAAACAGAATAAGATCAGTTGTTTTAACCCACTTGTGTAGGCGAAAAAAACCCAGTTTCAATCATCGCATTAACACGTATATGAACTTTGACCACAGAAGTTAAAGAAAGGCACTACCTTATCCTACAACCTTGAAAAAGATGAGCAACTTTATCATTTGTATGAACAATAATTTCTATCACTAAACCACTTTTTATCAGGACATTATGAGTTGCATTTGTACCGATATATACATCACATTACTGTTTCATAAATACTCATATGCCGCTAGAAAATATTGCTGGTGTTCTTTTCAAATATAAAGATTGACCCTCATATGCCGCTGGAAATAATTGTCCTTTTTTTCCTATGTTAGCCAAGCACGCTGATGGCAGTGGTGGTAGAAAACAAAAGGGTTGGCCCAACATAAAGGTATATCTAGTAATATTAAGTTAAGGTTCAAAACAAATACCGGGCAATAGTATTGAATTATAAATCTGATGGGACAATCTAGAATAAATTAAAAAAGATCTTATGTAATCAGGATATTGAAAGGAAGTCCTTTAGCATATTTTCATCTAATACTGTATGGTTTTGGATTATCTTCGATAACTAATGTTTTTACATAGTTTTAAACCTAGACCTACAATAGACTAAAAACCAACTACTGCCACATCAGCTCGAGCTCATCCTTGTAAACTCACATACTACGCAAATATTTTGGCTCTTTAATTGAGTGATATAACCACATAGTACTTAGAGTATGAAATACAAAAGAAAACTAGGCATAAAAAAACACCAAATACACACTAAGAGGAGTTTTCCTGAATGTTACGAAATGAATTGTTATTATTAAGTTCATCACATGTGTGCATATCCAAAACTGCTTATAAAGTTAAACATACAAAATATACATCCAATTTTCTTGATTTTTTGGTCGTAAAATATGCATGTACAAAGAAAGATCATATACAATGCGCTGAGCAACATACCTTATAGAATGTGAACATGATACCTCCAAATCATTCTAGTTAAATCCTTTAATAAGTAATAACCACCAAAAAAATAAGAATGACAAAAATGATTATATGTCAGCTCGATAAAAGTTCATAGCTACATATATATGTTTCCTGAACTTCTAGCATATTTTTTTAATTATAAGCATTGAGAAAATTTACCCTCAACTTCTGGTACTGGTCATCAGTACCTTCTTCCCGGTCTCTTTACAAAGTGATGAGTAAGGAATTCTCTTCATTGTCGAAGACACGCTATCCTCTGAAAATGTATGTCTGTATCTCATATGGCTTATCCTCTGGTTAGTCACCCCTAACACTTGATTTTATACCTGTACATTAAACCAATTAGCTTACAAAGCTGAAAACGGTAACTAAACATTTATTCTCGGCCACATGTACCGCTAACCAAATAATATCATACTAATACCAAAAATGAAGCACTATATATAGTGAACAATCATAGTCCATTGAACTAACAAAACTGAAGTGAATACTTTGAAGAACCTACACTGTTTCTGTAAAATGAACCCATATTAATGACTGAAACTTTATTTCCCACTGAATTAATACGCACTTTTGCATTGGCATTCTGGTTGTATTGTTTATATTTGCAATTTATGTACCCCTTAGTCCTTTTGAAACTGCTATAAAGTGATAAATAATGTACCAAATTGAAGATGGGGCTAATGTAGCTTAGGAAGATTTTCGATATAATCTCCATCTCTGCAAGTATTTTTGCTTTGATAGCTTAAGAACTTGAATGACACAATCTTTTTAATACTGCATCTGTTTTCTGAGTCTTCGGATAGTCCTTCATGAGGAACTTTAACCGTTGGTAGCCACCATTTGTCACTTCTTTGAACAACATCATTACATGCAAGAAAATCAGTCCAACACATCGTGAGGAACTTTAACCGTTGGTAGCCACCATTTGTCACCACTCCAGTTTCACTTTCATTGCTTCCTACCCTATTTCGTATCCTCTGTAGCCCACTCCATTATTGCCCTTGTTCGCCCTATCAACCTCCTGCCACATGAATAAAATTCCATTCAGGAATTTCATCAAACAGTTGGTATGCAAAAGTATAATCCGACTTGATTTCAAAACTAAAATGAATAAATCAAACCTGTACGGGTCAATTGATGTTGTAAATCAAACAGTTGGTATCCGGATCATTCTTCCCCATATCTTGTTTCTGAAATCAATTGATCTTAGCTCTTGGTTTACTTGTAACCGCATTGATGAATGTCGTAATTCCAGTACTCTTTATCTTCACTTTTTGAGTTGCATTCATTAGGTCCTATCTTTAAGACTCACTGCTTGTAACTCCAGGGTTTGAGGCATATGGCTTGGCTTATGAGAGCAACTAAACAGACGATTGTTTATGGGCTTTAATGACCCTAACTCATAAATACTCAAAATTAAATAACATGTGCTGAATCTTTATATTTCTACCTATATATGGGGCAACGCATGAAATATTTCATGATGACTAGACATGGTGACATGACAGTTTAATGCTGACTGGAAATGATGACTCAAAGGCAATATGGGAACATTTTGGTGACTAGGCAATAACAGTGTAAAAACATGGGTATTTAGGACATTTTGCACTTTCCTAAAATCCCTCTTACAATTTCGACTATGCATTCATTCTTCGGTTATACATTTGAGACAATATCTTTGACTTTTCAAAAAACATTCCTAAATTATGTAACAATTCAAATCAAGAGAATCATATCAATTCAAATATTCACTCTAAATTCACAGCAACAAACTCAACCTTAATTAAATATGTTTTTGTCTACTGAATCAAAAACAAACAACCCATGTTGCTCTTTCGCGTGTTTGATTTTTTTTATTTTCAAAATCAACATTAATATTAGCGTGTGATGAATAAAACAACTAATTCAGATCCATATTAAGCAGACGAAGATTCGAAAAGAGTAAATTTTAGAAGTACTTTTGGCCGTCGATAATTTCGACCAGATTTGATGTAAATTAAATGTTATTCGATTTGATTGATGAAAACTGATTTTAGTTTAATTATTCCAATTAGGTATGTTTGCCTTACTTTGGTGCTGGATATCTTTTCAGCTTTTACCGAGAGGTATAGTTGTTCTAAGTTAAGCTCCTTTTTGATGTATTAAGATTCATACATTTAACTTTTTTGTTGTTAATTGCATTTCTTTCTAATTGCACAGGTTAAATATGTTGTGTTTCTCAATTGCTTTGTGTTTTTTTACAGATTAATCAAGCTCGCGACTGATCATGCACTAAACGGATTTCATCATCATTTTTAACCTTTTAACAACACAACAAATAGGATGTTACACCATAAATAAATATAGTTTCGGTTCATTCATCTCCAATTGTGAAAGGTATGTTTATTATAACAGTTTGTGTTTAGACCATCTTATTAATTAGTTTAACTATTTATAATTTTTGATCAAAGAATACTTCTTATACTTATGTTTACATTGCAATTTTTTAGAGGAGTTTGTGTTAATTGGATTCACTAAACCCTTTTGTTGCAATGGAACAGAAGGAGATTACTTTTGTTAGTAAGTTTGATGGTATGTGTATGATTATTTGTAGTTCGTTTTGGTTGTTTATTATTACATTTGATTTTGTTTTTGTTAGGCATGCATACATATTATCTGATACTTTGTTGTATTATATCACATTATATATGTTATTACAAATAAAATATATACTTTGTAATGAAAACTTGAAAATTTAAGGCCAGTAGGACGACACATGATTTATGTGACATAATCATCCTTATTGAGACGAATATGAAATTGCTGTTAATTTATATTGTCACATGAGAAATGCTAGAGGCCCTTTTAGGTTAATTCCATCTTGCAAGCCATGATGTTCCTATATATTGAAAATTAGTTTTCGACACTCAATCATGTTAAAAGGTTGTTTATTGTCCGGTGATTGAATAGTAATTGTTTTATAGGCTTTTACAACAAGTCGTTCATAAACACCAACTATACATAGTCTTACTTCTTTGTGAATTTTCGTTCAATATTATATAACACAAACAAAAATATTTATGGTCAAAGTTGATAACAAAAGACTTAAAAGATTTCATTGTGGACACTTAATATGGGACGGAGGGAGTAATTGTTAATGGAAGGCATCATTAACAGTGTAACTAGTGAACAAACGCTTGCCGTCTTGATTACGTTTCTAGGTTCCGAATAATGACAACATCGGAACCTTTTTTTCTTAGCAAGACATTGGAACCTTTATATAAAGGAAAAAGATCCTCTCATGTTCAAATGAACATGAGGGGTAATGTTCTGCTTTATTTGATTGTACATTTGATTATTTTAATCAAATGTACAATCAGATAAAAACATTACCCCTCATGTTCAAATAAACATGAGAGGATCCTTATCCTTATATAAATGATTCTGAATTATTCACAAGAAGTTAAATCCATCAGTTTTAAATGGCATATAAAAAATTATTAATGAAGGCATCATGTACACTGTTGTGGAAAAGGTTTGCCGTCTTAGGTATCTCGAAGCAAGAGATTTTTAAAATAATAAAAAAAAAATCATGAGAAAGACAAAAAAATTTAAATAATTAAAAATTACTCGAAATTTTACCCTAAAAATACAGGATGTTGGTGCATAAAAATGTCGTGAAAAAAGTTTTCTATCTTTCACTTTATATACGTTTTTCTTAATGCATAAAAAATAAAAATTTAATGTTGATACACAAAATTTTCAACATGTTATTTCTACCTATATATGGGGCAAGGCATGAAATATTTCATGATGACTAGACATGGTGACATGGCAATTTAATGCTGACTGGAAATGATGACTCAAAGGGCAATATGGGAACATTTTGGTGACTAGGCAATAACAGTGTAAAAAACATGGGTATTTAGGACATTTTGCACTTTCCTAAAATCCCTCCTACAATTTCGACTTTGATTTTATTTATTTTTAAAATCAACATTAATATTAGTGTGTGAAGAATAAAACACCTAATTCAGATCCATATTAAGCAGACGAAGATTCGAAAAGAGTAAATTTTAGAAGTATCTTTGGCTGTCGATAATTTCGACCAGATTTGAGGTAAATTAAATGTTATTCGATTTGATTGATGAAAACTGATTTTAGTTTAATTATTACAATTAGGTATGTTTGCCCTACTTTGTTGTGGATATCTTTTCAGCTTTTACCGAGAGGTATAGTTGTTCTAAGTTAAGCTCCTTTTTGATGTATTAAGATTCATACATTCATTCTTCAGTTATACATTTGAGACAATATCTTTGACTTTTCAAAAAACATTCCTAAATTATATAACAATTCAAATCAAGAGAATTATATCAATTAAAATTCACGGCAAAAAACTAACCTTAAATCAAACTATGTTTTTATCTACTGAATCAAAACAACACCCATGTTGCTCTTTCGTGTGTTTAATTTTATTTATTTTCAAAATCAACATTAATATTAGTGTGTGAAGAATAAAACACCTAATTCAGATCCATATTAAGCAGACGAAGATTCGAAAATTTATTTTAAATCCAAATTATAGTTTCTTATAACTTATGTTTACAATGCAATTATTTTAAGATTGTTTGTGTTAATTGGATTCACTAAACCGTTTTGTTGCAATAGAACAGAAGGAGATTACTTTTGTTAGTAAGTTTAATGGTATGTGTATGATTATTTGTAGTTCGTTTTGGTTGTTTATTATTACATTTGATTTTCTTTTTGTTAGGCATGCATACATATTATCTAATACTTTGTTGTATTATATCACATTATATATATTATTACAAATAAAATATAACTATGTAATGAACTAGAAAATTAAGGCCAGTAGTACGACACATGATTTATGTGACATAATCATCCTTATTGAGACGAATATGAAATTGCTGTTAATTTATATTGCCACATGAGAAATGCTAGAGGCCCTTTTGGTAACATTTCTGCTATGAGATTGTGTTGCTTGACTTTAACCCATGTGACCTTACGAATTTATTTATAGATGGAAAAACATGGAATCAGACACGCGGGTAGAAAAGTGTCAGGTGGGTTGGTCGACCACTATTTACCAAGTGATTAATTCGGAGAATAGTTTCACCATTCAGTTAACGTAGGTATTCTGTACAATTTCTCACATAGTGCACAAGTGTTAACGAATAAAATAAAGGTACTAATATCTATATCGAAATATTATAAAAAACATTTTGGTAAACAATACAAAAAATGTTGCTACAACATACATAATTTAAGTTATACAAATAACTAAGAGGTGCATGAACCTAAGAGAATTGTATGTCAATGATCTATGAATTATCAACCAAAATACAAAAAAACAAACTAGGTGTTTGGCGAATGATGTATGTTATTGTGAGGTCCATTAGGAATAAACTCCATATGAATCAATTATGTCATTCACTGTCTGCTACATTTATGCTAGATCAAAATCTCATCAAGGGATTTTCATTGTCTGCTACTCATATATTGCATAGCTATATAATTGGTTTTGGGAATAGTTTTGTTAATTATTGTGTAGCATTTGTGTTAAAGTTACAGTTATTCAATAAAAAAAATTAACTTGTCAGTAATGTTTTATTTGTAGAAGTTGAAATTGATGTGAGACTATGCTTTGAAGGATTATGGAGCCAAAGACTTACTATAAAACGACAACTTCTATTTATCCAGCTATCAGTGCCCCGATAGGCGTATTAATTGGCACAACATGTGTAATGTTTGACAAATACTTATACTATATTTTTTTACATGTATACATGACATTCTTTCTCTTTTCAATTTTTGTGTGTAAGATATTTTGCGTTATTGATGATTTATTTACGTCCAATTAGAATTCTTAAGTAAGATTATGAAACTAGCCCGCCCATCCGGGCGGGCTATGAAACTAGTATATATATAAAGATTTAAGTAAATGTCCTCAATATCGAGTGTCTTATAATCGATTTTACTTACTAGCTTACAATGGCAAATGCACGACCATGATTATAAATATAAGTGTTTAGAAAAACATGAGACAACTTGGTTGCCAACTTGTGTTCATCATATAATTAACTTTAACTTTTCTTTTTGAGCAATAAATAATTATAACTTTTGTGATGGATATGAGTGTGAAGCAGTGACTATATATGTCACGGTCAGTAAAAATTATTGTATGTATGATATATGATTTAAACTTTAAAGAATGTGTTTTTAGTTTTTTTTTTCTTTTTTATAGTGATCCATGGTTCTCCTTTCTTTTATCTAGTCGTTTTCACATTTTTTTTCTTTTGGTATTTTTCGATGCATTAGACTACATGTAATCGTGACCGCGGGTGATCGTGCAGCAACAATTCAACTTTTTATTTCTATAAGCAATTGCATGACCAAATAACCTTAATAAAGTGACACAATCATAAAAAAAGATCGAGATCCTCTAATGTTCATTTTAAACATGAGAGGTAATGTTGATTTTTTTTATAAGTGAAGAAAAATAGTGAGTCATGTATTGTGGGACTTTCATTTTATTGAAAATTGATTTTCATCTAAAAAGAGAACTAACATGACCTCTCTTATGGTCAATTGAACATTATAGGATCTCAATCTCACAAAAAAGACATACCACACTCCAACATAAAAATGCCCCACAAAAACAATTTAATAAAACCACTCACACATACAAACGTGCAATACAACTCGGTTCCATATGCGACGGACTTCTTCTTTTTCTTGAGGTGTGACGCGTTGAAGGAGAAGCTAGTAATGGGGTGGGATGTGTTGGGTTGGTGCCACATAAGCTGAGGACGCGTTGCTTTGTTTTTCATTATGATGAGTCTTATATTTTGTCACTTTTATTGTAAACGTGTTTGCTTATAACCAATGTTCTTAGATGATTTTACATTCATTATGTACGATGTAAACACCTAAACATGTATTACAACATGTGATGAGTAACATGTTTATCATTTGCATGTTGACCGTTTAATTTGACATTGCTTGCGTACCCAACTTAATTTGGTCTATATTGAACTTTTGGCTAGTTTTGTTAATTATTGTGTAGCATTTGTGTTAAAGTTACAGTTATTCAATAAAAAAAATTAACTTGTCAGTAATGTTTTATTTGTAGAAGTTGAAATTGATGTGAGACTATGCTTTGAAGGATTGATGGAGCCAAAGACTTACTATAAAGACAACTTCTATTTATCCAGGCTATCAGGCCCATAGGCGTTTTGGCACAAACATTGGGTAATGTTTTGCCAAATTCTTATAACTATATATTTTTACATTTGTATACATGAAAATTCTTCTCTTTTAAATTTTTTTGTGTGTAAGGTTATTTTGCGTTATTGATTGATTTATTTACGTAATTAGATTCTTAAGTAGATATGTGACAAACTAGCCCGCCCATCCGGGCGGGCTATGAAACTAGTTATATATATAAAGATTTAAGTAAATGTCCTCAATATCGAGTGTCTTATAATCGATTTTACTTACTAGCTTACAATGGCAAATGCACGACCATGATTATAAATATAAGTGTTTAGAAAAACATGAGTGACAAACTGTTGCCAATTGTGTTTCATCATATAATTAACTTTAACTTTTCTTTTTGAGCAATAAATAATTATAACTTTTGTGATGGATATGAGTGTGAAGCAGTGACTATATATGTCACGGTCAGTAAAAATTATTGTATGTATGATATATGATTTAAACTTTAAAGAATGTGTTTTTAGTTTTTTTTTTCTTTTTTATAGTGATCCATGGTTCTCCTTTCTTTTATCTAGGTTGTTTTCACATTTTTTTTTCTTTTGGTATTTTCGAATGCATTAGGCGACTTACATGTAATCGTGGACGCGGGTGAACGCGTGCAGTAAACAATTCAACTTTTTATTTCTATAAGCAATTGCATGACCAAATAACCTTAATAAAGTGACACAATCATAAAAAAAGATCGAGATCCTCTAATGTTCATTTTAAACATGAGAGGTAATGTTGATTTTTTTTATATGTGAGAATAATAGTGAGGTCACTGTATTGTGGGACTTTCATTTTATTGAAAATTGAATTTTCATCTACAAAGAGAACTAACATGACATTCCTCTTATGGTCATATTGACATTATAGGATCTCAATTCACAAAAAAAAGACTATCCAACTCCAAAAATAAAAACTGCCCCACAACAAAACTATTTATTAAAAACCACTCCACAGTACAACGTGCTATTAAAGTCGGTTCCATATGCGACGGGACTTCTTCTTTTTCTTGAGGGGTGACCGCGTTGAAGGAGATGCTAGTAATTGGGGTGGGATGGTTGGGTTGGTGCCACATTAAGCTGAGGACGCGGTCGGCTTTGTATTATCTTTTTTGCTGAGGTCTTATATTTTGTCCTTTATGTAATACGTGTTTTGCTTTATAACCATTGTTCTTAGATATTTTACCATTCATCTATCGTACGATGTGAAACCTAAAACATGTATACAACGTGTGATGAGTAAATGTATTATCTCATTTTGCATGTCGACCGCTGTATTAATTTGACATTGGCTTGGCGTACATAACTTACATGTGAACGAAACGTTTATATCTACCAATAGTTCTTAATTCATTTTGTCTACCCAATTCCAATACATGTATGGTTCTTTTCTGGAAACCAAATTAAAATGTACAGAACTGGCGGTGAACCAACTCTTACCAATTCATTTATTTTCTATTTAATATGATTTTTGTTTAAATGAAATGGGTATTTAAGTAAAAGTGTATTTCCTTAATTATTGTTTTTATTTAACATTTTTTTCTTTTTACAAACTCCACAATTTTGGCAACCTGGCGTTTGTGAAAGGAACCATTTTGGGAATTGTTTTTAGTTACTATTGTTATTTCAGTGCCCTTTTTTTTAAGTCTATAAAAACACTGTTTATTTATTCTAGGATACATGTTTGAGAAACACCAAATGCACTTGTGTTTTCTGTTTACAAATACTTGATAGGCAACCTCAAAATGTATAACAAATAAAGATAATGGCATTATATACGAAATAAAATTAATAATTGTATGTAACATTTTTTCTATTACAAATACAGGAAAATATATAATACACGCAATAATCGTTTTTCTTGGCCGCATATGATCTTCATGTATGTACGTGTGCATTTGATGATTATATTCGTTCAACATTAGCTGCATCATCTCATAGGTCTAGAAATGTTATCATCTTATCCCACCAATTATGATACAAGAAATTTGATTTAAAAACCATCAAACAAATAATAAATGAATTAGTTAATCATAACAATTAAAACAAAAACAAATTAATGCACAATTCTTTCCCGTTATCAGATGATGCTTAACGAACTTTAATGAATTTAATCATAACAAATAATGTCACATATATGCATAATCTAGAAAACACATATGCACACTTACTCATAAACTATTCTTAGTAACTAAACTATCATAACACATAGTGCTCATACGTTATTTTTGGAAAATAAACTAGCATAACACATATGCACGCTTACTCACAAACTATTCTCGTTGAATAACAACCATCACAAACTATTCTCGTTGAATAACAACTATCATATATAACATATATGCACAAATACCTATTCTTTAATAACGAGCATAATATAAATGCACACATAAAACTTCGAGACTATAAAAATAAAAAATATATATAGACTTGAGTTAATTTGTCAATGCAAGTACTGGTATTTGGAATATTAACCCTCTCGGCACTTAGGCTACATCGGTTTTCACATAAATGGGCTTAAGTAACAATGGGCTCATTAGCTTTAAAAAAATCTACGTAAGGACAAACTTACAAAAAGGAAAAGGCTAATCACAATCTTAAAAAATTATATACATCTACTGAGTTATCTTTATGTCAGTGACTTGCAAAGATTAATTTATGGTAATGAAGCATGCAATAAATATTTTAAAATCGATAAAAAGAATCAGTTCCACTTACCAACATATCATCAAATTCACATAAACATAATTTATAAATGAAATTAAAAAAAACGAAAACCTGGAAATAAAAAACCAAATAACAAAATTTATCACAAAACCGATGTTAAAGCTGTACGAAACTCGAATGCTCACCGCTCACCTAAAATTCCAAAAAGGATTGTTGTGGCGACGCTTTTTTAACACATGCATATCCTATGTAACAGATGTGCACACAGTGGCGGAACCAGGAAATTGTATTGTGGGGGGCAATTTTTTTTCCGCAATAGCAAAAAAATACGGCGAAAAAACTAGGATAAAAATAGAGATCGTAATGAAAAATCGAGTATTGTCACTTAGAAAATGAAGGATTTTAAGGTTTTAAAGTATTAAATCTTGTTTTTTAATGTATTAGTGGGGGGCAATTTGATTTTGTGATGATGTGCACTTTAATAAAATGGTCAATTTAAAAAAAAATTACACTAAAAACTGATGTTTTTTGGCGAGTTATGGAGGGCACCGCCCCTCATTATTTGCAAGTAGATCCGCCCCTGTGCGCACATACATCTTCCACATATGACGATTAATATATAATGCATGAAAATTCAGCTATTTAAACAGATATAAAAGAGCTTATGCATAGGTATTCTAAAAATAAAAGTAAAAATCCACTTACCAAAGTTTTATCTAAAACGAATACACCACATCAGTAGCTACGTTTACATAGTTATTAAAGAACCAAATGAATAAACTTTTAACAGATCTTGAAATAATTCAAGAGAGATGGTGAAACAACACCATGACCGTGGGAATGGGAGATGGCGGCGGCGGTTAGGTTTTTAGTTCATGCGACATGAAGATGACAGGGGGTAGGAGGTTTTTATGGAAAAGGGTGAAAAAAATAGAGAAAAAAATGGTCAAGTAGTTATTATTAGAGGTCATATCTAATTACTTAAACACCCTCTCAGCTTTTTTAAAATATAACTTGAAGTTTCATTTTATTACATAAGTTTTCATTTTTTACATTTATAGCCAACCTTTATTTATAGCACATTGATTAACTTATTTATGGATGAGATTGGTTCTGCGTTCTGTATTTTATTTGGGTTCTGAAAAAGAATCCTAACAATTTTATTTATATCTAGTATATATATATATATATATATATATATATATATATATATATATAGAGAGAGGAGGGGGGGGGAGAGGAAAGTTAAAAAAATAAAAAAGCTAATTATTTCGTGGAAAAGGATAGAAAGAGACAAAAAAACTTTTTTTAAAAAAAGTTTTGAAAAAATTCTAAAAAAATTCCATTAAATCAGGTATGTTGGTGCATAAAACTTTGGTAAAAGAAGTTTTTCTATAATTTTGAGTTTTTATACGTTTGTTTAAAATACGCAAAAAGAAAATTTTCTTGATGCAAAAATTTTTCGACTTGTATAGTTGATGCGCAATAAAAATTTTGATGCAAAAAAGTCAAAAAAAAGTTGGGTACAAAAGCCAAAATTTTTGACGCCAAATAAACCAGATTTAATGCACAAACGTTTTTTTCACAATTTTTTTTCGGAAAAACTATTCCACTTTTAGAAACTTTCTTTACAACTTTTTCATGCACCAACATACCACGATCTTGTGAATTTTTCAATTTTTGAAAAAAACTTAAAAAAAAAACTTTTTATCCTTCTCACGATATTTGTCTTTTTTATTTGTTCTTTATCATTATATATAACCTATTATTTTATTATATACTATATATTTATATATACTTATTATAATAGAAATATTATATATATTTATTTATCATATATATACACACACATATATAGTGAGACTTTATTGTTCAAGCACCATTTTAAGTGCGAGAAACTGCTGATGAACATCAAAAAAAAAAATACTGTGGGCCTGCAACTAATTGTATTTTTTGCATTATATGTTCTAAAAAGAACAAATATATTTAAAAAAAATATTTGTTCTAAAGAATTTGATGAGAAATTGAAAATACAAATTTTTTCTTTGAAGGTGTGCATGTATGTTCTTATAAGGCGTGCAATGGTAGTATTTCGGCCAAGTGTAAGATTTTTGTGAAATAAGAGGAAGATTTCATGATGATAAAGAAGAAAATGGGTGAATTCTTACGATTATTGACGGCGTTCATGTATTTTCTTGATTTTAAAAGAGGTTCTCGCAGTTCTCGCACTTAAAATGACTAATCTGGACCCTTTATAATTTGATCAACGGATAAAATGATGTGTGGCATTATTGTAATTAAACTAAAAATTCGTTAAGGTTCTTTTCAGAACCAAATGAATGTACAGAACTGTAAGAACTAATCTGGACCCTTTATAATTTGATCAACGGATAAAATGATGTGTGGCATTATTGTAATTAAACTAAAAATTCGTTATAATTATTTAAAAGGTGGAAGGGCACTAATGTAATTTACGTATTTGCATAAACCGCCCCTAATAATTAGGATCATCTTTAAAAAAGTTAATTCATTTAGTAAAAAAAATTACTTCTCTCTCAATTAGGGTTACCGCCCACTTCTTTCTTGTCACCAGCCACCACTAAATTGAGGTTCATATTATTCGTTCATAGATACAAAATCATGAAACAAAAGATGCCACTGATGTAGTATATAATGATGATGGTTTGTTGTTTTTATTTAATTATAATAATAAACATCACCAAAAGACGTCACTGGAGTTTGGCATCACCAAATTGACGTCACTTGTCAAGGTGGTTGTTTTGTTTAATTCTGCTAGTTGTTATTATGTGATACAATTTGTATGAATTAATTAATTGCATTTTTATTGTGTAGAGTATAATGATGATAAGTTTAAGATGACATGGCTCGATTCTGACCTTAAAACAAGTTCTTGTTGTTCCTGTGTAAGTTTTTTTTAATTTATAAATTATGTTAGTATCTGTTATTAGTTATCTGAATTTAATGAAATGTTGATCGTTTTCGGTTTTCGTTAACGTATGCGAGCAAGATCTTTTTCATAGATAAGATTTGTGGTAATATTGTTTTTGAACCTGATTCATTGATACACAGCGCTGGCTGTAATCGTGGTTCACATTTTGGGTTTATCATTTTCTTTAATTCCTTTGACACCTTTTAATTATTCATAACCCGTCATTATCATCATTTGAATGTCCACAAATGTGAAACGTTGATATCCATAGAGGATCCTATTGTTACGAAAGAACTCAATAGTCTGAATGAAGAATTACTATATCTGAAAAGGTAAGCCTTTTTCTTTGTAATCACTTATTTTAAAATTTTATGATCTTATAATTCGTGGTTTAAACTTTTGTTGTTCATAAATGAGTTATTACCAAAGAAAATGTTTGAAAAACAGTTCTGATTGTGCACAAAAAAAAATATTGTAGCTCGCTTTGTAGTTTGATAAAATAGTGGTTGACGTAAGCTGTTATATTGATATCAATCATAATGACAAAGCCACATTTTATGGATAATATGAAGAAAAATTGGCAAGAATGAGAGAAATAAAATAAATAGCCATATTAAGGGCATATAGATGAACTCAAATGCACATATACGTACAAAGAAATCGAGAGTCTCTAATGAGGGAAAATACATATGCATATACAGCAACACCAATTTTTGTTTTGTTAAAGATTAGTAGACCCGTCTTAACTTACATTTATTATTTACTTTGAGAATTTTTATTTGAATTGTATATCACTTGATTTCAATTTTGTGTGTAATGATTTTGTTTTGAAATGTATTGTACATGTAAAATATTTTTGTTTGTCATTCGATGCACTTCTATAGATATTTGTGATCAAAATACATTAAAAGTTTAAGCATTTAACACTAAAAACATATGTAAAATAAAATTACATTATTTGAAAAAAACACATGTGCACATGCTGAAAAAAAATATAAAAAAATATTAAAAAAATTAATTCCTAAAATTTAGGATCTAGAAAAACGTTTTTAATAAAAAAAATCAAAAAGAAAATAATAATTGTAGTTTTACCATTATACCCTTTTGATTTAAATAATAAAGATTAATATCTAAAAAAATTTGATTGGTTAATGCTGGTTCTCGCAGTTCTGTACATTCATTTGGTTCTGAAAAGAACCTCACCCTATATATATAACAGGATACATAAATGACACCTCGTGCCACTTAAATGTCACATAATCACCAAAGAATGCCACATCACCCACAAATTAATCCACATCACCATCTTTTAAAACCACCTAAGCATTTCTAATCCGCATAGAAAGCCACCTAAGCATGCATTTACATTATATATAACAGGATACATAAATGACACCTCATGCCACTTAAATGCCACATAATCACCAAAGAATGCCACATCATATAACACCCTGTGTTTTTCCAGGTCATATTACAACTCCAAAATCCCATTTCTTGCAAGATAAAACATGCTTACGTGTTTACTTCCATTTAAATCGCTTTAGTTAAATCGCGTAGACATAAAAAAAAATCATTGTTTCGCTAGAATCACACCCTAAACTCATTGAGACTTTACGTGATCACTTCTTACTAGTTATTTAACTTGTTTTTCGCGACAAGAAAAGCTATATATAATCTCATTTATTTTAATCCAAAGTAAAAGTCCAATAAAAATA
>BQNB010006052.1:0-99257 GCA_026074375.1 Tanacetum coccineum | reverse complement strand
CAAACGGTCGTTTTTCTTAAGAAAAAAAGAAAGAAACCAACACCCCGTTGGTTTATCAACGAAACACCTAACGTAACCCAACTAATGAGCCAAGTGGAGAAGTAACGCGAATCCAACGAAGCTCCACGTAGGTGGCGTTACTGCACCTGGTGCTCGAAGTAAGAAAAACAGAAGATTAATTGCTTTAAGGTTTACCACATTAAAAAGTAGTTTGTATGACACTTGAGTTTTATCTAGTGTCGTTCTAAAAACATACTATGTTTTTAAGATGAACCTTTTTTATCTACTTTTCTTTAGTTTGGGAATTGGGATGCAAACGGTTTTGGTTTACGGTTGTTCAGTTCAATTCAGTTAACTTTTGGTTTGAATTTTTTTTTGTACGGAACTCAAAAGGGACTGCAATGAGCTCATTTACATTTAGAAGGCTTGACCTCGAGCTCGCTTCAAGCATTATTTTTGCAGCTCGAGCTTGGCTTGCGATATACACTACAAACTCGCATTCGACTCGTCTTTTATTATGAGTTTGTGTGAAGTAAAAGTTCAGACTTAAACTCGGCTTGTTAAGCAAAGTCTTGTTAGGCATGCTAGTATATGTGTATAAACCCCGTGCGTGCATGAGCATTAAAACTAGTTTAAATATCTAAAAATTGCATTCCTTTATATGTATGAATATTTTAATCTGATAATATTACTTATTTTTAAAAATTAATTTTTTTTTTATGTTAACAAATGTGTGTTTCTTTCTATATGTAATATAGATATATACGGTATATTTTTTTCTCAATTTAGAAACCATATAGAGATTATCTAAAAGTTACCATTAAATATATTAGTATAACACGAGATATCTAAACCGACCCTAAGGTTATTTATAAATACAGGCCATTAGATCTCATAGCAAGTCCATAGCACAGTCCATCATTGCAGGCTTCAAGAAAAGTTTAAACCTATCGTTTTTCGATCTAGGCCTTCATCTTGTTTGGTATATAATATCTTATTCTTTTAATCCCTAAACCCTAAATATTATGTTTTTTTTGTTTTTCGTTAATTTTTTTAGTTGTACGGTTTTGGATCTTAGTTTTGGTTTGGGTACCTTTATGTTATGATTATTGTATAGTTTTTGCTGATATTAGCAGTTGTTGGGTTTAATGGTTGGTAAGTATCGCGAAAGTACAGATGACGGCGATAGGCCTGTTGAGTATTATATAGATTTAGTTATTGTATAGAATTTTCGATATGGTAATTGATTTTGTTTTGGTGGATTAATCTTAACTAATTTGTCGTGGTCTTGAGGTAGTTATGTATATAGCATTCTGGCTATCAACAACATGTTTTGGTTTCGCCTTAGTTTCACTTGTTTCACGGTCTGTATCTGCATCCGTCGGATATGAATCTGCTCTGTCTTCCTGCCTGAATTTTGTTCGATTCATCTCTTTTTTTGTGTTGCTTACTGCTCTGATTTTGCAGAATGGCCTTTGGTTTTTGCATCGGAACCTGGGTCATTTATTTTTAGACCTGATTTTGCTTTGTTACAATTTGAATTGCATTGGATTGAGACTTCGTCTAGCACCGAGTTCACACTCTTGCAGACTCAGCTCTACATTTGTTTTTCAGTTTAAGTTTATTTTATGTTTGACAAACTCTCAATGTTCACTGCGTGACATTATGAATTTGAGGGGGATGTTAGCTAATACGTTCTATAGGCCCAGCCCGTTGATTTTAAAGCCCCGTCTTAGCACTTAGGTCTAAGTTGTTCATTCCACTTTTTAATGTAATGTAGTGGATGGCTAATCGCTCATTGATATTTGTTTAATATCATTTGTTCCCTACATATATCCAGATTGTCACTTATCCAACATTAGTGTAAAGACAATCAACATAACCACCAAAACATACCTCAACTAAACACAATATTTACCCCGCAATTTAAAAGAGAATTGGTTGTCTAACCGGCGGTTAGTTGCAAGAAAAAGCTTAGACAGCAAATGAGTTGTCTAAAGTTAACGCCAGACGCTCCGTCTTTAACTTCTTGTTCTTTGAAAAAACTTTTCTGATTCTAAAGGATTTCTTCGCGCATAGCGACGAATGTGTATTAGTAACGTTTTATTTTGTATGTGCTTTTTTCATGTTATTATTTTGCTGTGGTATGAGGAGTGAAGAAAGTTAGAGGTATAAGTAATTAAGTATCGCATTTTATATAATAAATTTAATTACCTCTATCAGTTATTAAATCTTTTATATGAAAATGAAATAGGATTAGTCAGAATGCATGATTTTGCTACGTAGGCAAAATCGTGCGATCTAATTGGTCAATAAAAAGTCAAAATTGAATCAATTTGGTCAAAATTAAAAAAATATGACGAAGAAAAAAACACATAAGATATCTCTGTGTCAAATTTTGTGAAAACACATAAAACCTTGAAAAAAAAGGAGATAAATAATAAAAACTTCAGTGGTTTACACTTTAAATAAAATTATTTAGATGTTAAAAGTGTAAATTTTACAAATTTAATTTTTGTTATAACTTGTAAAAAAATAAACCAATGACCCCTTTTAAACTTTAGATCTCTGACTTTATATTTTAAAATACAACAAATATAAAATAATTTCTTACTTCTAAAAAAATATTTATATTATCTAATCACATCTCAAATCTACCCGGAGACTTTTTTGGTGGATTTTTCATTGTCGGCCTGAAATCATGTTGTACAATCGAAGCTCATCGAATGTTCACTTGAGCCGACTCCGGGCTACCTAAAAGGGTAGTTTTGTTTGTTTTGTTTGGGATTAGTGGCTCAACAATGTGAGTAAGAAAACAGGGTAAAATTCAAAACGAATAAGAATTAGTAATCATCCCTCAAGTTCATATACCACGTATTATATATAAGATTTAATGAAATCTATTATCTTCATATATTTCGACTTAATTCCTAATAACATAACTTATTAAAACAGGAAAAAAGAAAAATATGACATGTAATTAAAAAAAACATAATGTATAAAACCCCGTGCGTGCATGAGCATTAAACTAGTGTAAATTATATAAAATGTGCATTCCTTTTTGTATGAATATTTTAATCTGTTTTGATAATATTTTCTTATTTTTAAAAATTTAATTTTTTTTTAATTTTTATGTTAACAAATGTGTGTTTCTTTCTATATGTAATATAGATATATACGGTATATTTTTTTTCTCAATTTAGAAATCACATAGAGATTATCTAAAAGTTACCATTAAATATATTAGTATAACACGAGATATCTAAACCGACCCTAAGGTTATTTATAAATACAGGCCATTGGGATCTAATAGCAAGTCTCATAGCACAGCCTTCATTGCAGGCTTCAAGGAAAAGTTTTAACCCATCCACTTTTTTCGATCCTGGACTTTCATCTTGTTTGGTATATAATATCTTATTCTTTTAATCCCTAAACCCTAAATTTTGTGTTTTTTTTGTGTAGTTAAGATTGATGATTTTCCATGATGGGTTATGAAGTTCGATGGGTTATGAAGTTTGATGGATTATATGAACTGTGTCATTGATTATTTATCGTTTGGTTTGTTGGTTGTGTAATAATCGGGCTTGTTGAAGTTTTAGTTATGCTTTTGGATTTTAAAAAGACCTTATTTGTGATGATCACTCATGCATGTTTGATTTTGATCGTTTTAGCTCATGGAACACAAAATATTAAGACAGAAAATGACCTAGATTATTGTCTTGGTTTAGGGTTTAGGGTTGAGTATAGTTGTTATTCATGATTCACATAGGCATATGATATCACGCAAAAAGCCTTACTCAAACATTGGTTTTAAAGCAATACATTATTAGCCAACTTGCGTAAAACTCATATATTTTACCCATAAAAAATAGATCGTGTTTAAAACGGCGTTTGTGTTAGATTATTTTTCGGGCTTATGAGGTCGTGTAGATTTGGAAAACCTCACGAGTGTTGGATTATGGTAGTCGGCTAGCATTCGTACATTACGAATATGTGAGCCTATTGGGGGCACACACGTTAATACACGGAGAATGCGGTTATACTTCCACAAATATATACCACAGAGGGATATATTTGTCTTTAACCTAATCTCCAAGGGGGTCTCAAGTGGTTGGGCCCTATTGGGAGGTTCTAGACCTCATCTCTCAGTGTTCTGTTTATCGCATTTTCTATACTTTTTTTTTCATGTATGGGTTTTGTGTTTAATTAGCATTTAAAGAGGCCTATGAAGGTTTTCTAGAATTAGGGTTTGGGTGCCTATATAAACACCCATAACCTACTTCATAATTTGCTCATTCTAAAAACCTTTCCTCCTCCGTCTCTCACCGAATTCGCAAGGCCCCGCCTCTATGGTTGTTAAGGTTTCGGTTTCTAACACCTCTCACCCGAATTCAGTTGAACCCCTAATTTGGATTTTCGGTCGGTTCTTTTAATTCGGTTTATGGATTTTCGATTAAATAGGGTTTATTATAAACCCGAATCTGGATTAATTGGTTTCAAGATCCACAAAGGTTTGTCTTGATTAGGGTTTGATCCAAGAAGGTTCGCAATTTTTGCTTTGTTCGTAAAGTTAAGTTAGACAACTCTTTAACTTGTTTGTGACGTGATATGTGAGAAAACCGTAGAGGTGATTGTTTTAATCACTTATTTATTTTCAATATCAAAATGTGGTAGGTACGCTTTATTTACTTTTCATGTACGTTTAGTTAACCATATGTTTTGCTAGTCCAATCCGCTTGCATACTCATAGTTATTTGATTACCTAGATGTTATTCCCAGATCAGGTGGTATCAGAGCCAACTCGTTTTTGCTTGATGGGTTACACGTTTTTTTGTTTTAAATTATACGCCTAGTTGATATTCTATTATTAAAAAAATATGCCTAATCGATCTGCTGCGTAGAAATTTATTCTTTTGTTTTGATTTATGTGTTTGACTAGTAATAATATGACAATAACTTTTATATTCTTGCCATAAAAAATAAAAATAAAATCTGTAGATCTTGATCTTGAATTTCTATTAAAGTTAATATAGGATTAAAAGGGAAAATTATAATTGTTAATTTAGCTTATTTGATCATTTTTATTTATATCTTTTTCGGCTATAAGACACCACATCAATCAAAATATGTGATGATGGGGCCGATCTAGGCACTTTAGCAGAAAACCTAGGAGGGTCTTATGGTTCTGCCATATGGGAAGAACGCTCGCGTTGATGAACTCTGGAGTTTTTGTATCATGTTTACTTAGTTATGTCTTAATGTTATTTTTTTGTGTATGTTTCATGAATCTCTTAGTGATATGATTATTTATTTGTCGCAAATTATTTACGCGCTTCTTATTACATGTATGGCCATGTAGATGTTTAAAAAAGATGATTGTTAATGTATTCTGTATTAATTTGTTTACAACGCTAATGCATGCTCATATGTGATGCCAGAAATTTGTTTCGTGGATGTAGCTGGGCTTTTGTGAAAAATTAATAAGACTGTGTAAAAATGAAACTAGTTTTTCTTGATTTAAAAATGGACGCTATGGACTCTTGGGGAAGGTATGGATCCATCCACTAGAACTAAACTTCAAGAGACGTTTTAAGGCGGTGTTAGTTTTTAAGTATTCCCTAAAGAAATAGCGTTGTTATATGCTTCGCGCTGACCTGTTTCTCCGCTTCTTTGTTAGTTCGATATAACCATGGCATGTCAACTATAGTGTCATTACTTAAAGGTTTTTAAAAATTTTAGTGATCCAAAGTTCGTTTGCATGCTTCTTTTAGTACACAGCTTTGAACAGATTTACCCGTGACATAGACCTTTGGAAAACTTTTAAGTCTATGGCCAGCCAACCGTTTGAACACGTGCATATTGATTTGAGTCTCTTTGTCAGGACCCGGACCCTACCAACCCATGGATGGAAACTTTCGCCTTATCTGGTCCAGACCTTTGACGATTCTTTACACTATTCTAGTCTTGGTAGTCCTTAATTCGAGCTCTCGTGGTCAGTACCCTGGACCCGTGGCACTCATGTTGATACTAAACATGCTCGACAAACATTACTTAATGACTGAATATGGTTTTGACAAGTATCATTAAATTCTCAGAGTTGCATTATTTGCAATTAATGCTCGCGCTTACCTCTTTGCCTTTCTTTGTTTTCACTCATTGTCATGAACATCTCTGGTTAACTCAAGGTAGGAGGTTCAAGTTGGATCTTTAGTCTTAATTAGTAATTAATTGGGTAAGTTATTTATTTATTAAGAATTTTATTATCGAAAATACTAAATTGAACCTTTCTTATGTGCGGTTTAATTCGTGTTTTGCAATTAATTCGTAAATCAATAGTTTGTTTTTTCTTTAAAGACAAACCGTTTCTTCCTGTAATGAGAGTGAGACACTTACTTCTATCTATATCATTGGTTGACAAATAGAATTAGATTATGATTATAATTTGTAATTATATCAATTACAATTTAAACTCATTGTACTTTCTTTACATTTACCCTTTTTTTTCGGCTTTGTAATAAATTATGATAAAATTTTTGTTGTAACTAGAGAACTTTCGTCTTTAGCACACCAAAATAAAAATTACATATTGCATTGGTCACGATGTATTGAGTTTTTAAACGCAATAAAGTAATGACAATTACTAGAAGTTTCCGCTGGGTATTTTTTATTTGACTCATTTTATTCCTTAAGGTGCTAAATACCCTTGTGGCTATGCAGACCGATGTAGGAGGAATTGCTCTATGTTATTATTCAGAAGTTATAATGTGAGCATGAATTGGTAGTCCCATCTTCTACACAACGTGAATTTCATATTCTTGCACAATACTCTTTTGCTACATTTGCCTACTTGTAGGCTTTCTAAGAGAATTGGAATGTAAATAAAAATGCTATTTATTTTTTTTACTCGTGATGATTACATTTATCAATGTGACAAATCCAGTGGAGCTATGCATTTATTATTGAAATGAATTTTGTAATGGTTGTCACAAATTCAGTGGGAGCTACAAGAGTATTTCCTTTGTTAGGTGCCCCATATATTTCTAGCTAGCTTTGAAATAATTAATTACTTTTCGAATATGGTACAAAACGCCATGTTTAAGTAAGATTGCATTTTATTTTATATGATAACTCATAGCTCCATTTCTGCGATTGCCTTTCGATTATTATCTTTAGAAATAATTATCTATAGTTCCTTATTAACACATTTTAGTTTAAATCTACTTGTAATATTTATGTCCCCATTTTCATATTGTTTTTACAATTGCACGTTGTTCGTATTGTTTGTTTACCTTAGATAATGTTGTCCCGTACACATGTGGGAGAATCTTAATGTGTGCAAGGGAAATCAACATATAACATAATTGATTAGATGAGTTCTCTTGGACGCTCAAGTGAGGAAGCTAATCAATCTAACTAGGACTTAATAACACCATGATCGTTTGTTTCACCTATTCTACTTAAAATAGTCTAAGATTTACTATATAGCTACTTCAAGACATTTTGTTCTACTTGTTTTGTAATTACTTATGGTTAATTAAATAATCATACTTATGACCAGTACACAATAACTTGAAATACGAAATGAACTCAATAAGAGCTTGCGTTCATTGAGTCTTTTGTTAGTATTATTATGTTTACTTGCTAAGCATAATTATAAAGTCTTGAATTTATTCAATGACTAATACATAATAGTAAGTAGTTGACTTGTTATGTCTTCTTGTTAACACATTAACATGATGTCCTTGAATTATTCGGAGACTTGTAACGTATGACTTTACATGTTCTGTTTTCTTAAAACTACTTACATGATCGTTAGCGTTTAAACATAAGGTCCTCTCAATTATTCTAAGGGCTTATAATGTTATACTTGCTGTTCATTTTTCTTGTAAACACAAGAATAGGAAGTCTTGAATTGTTTTGTCTTCTTGTGAACACATGAACAAAGAGTTCTTGCTTAATTCAAGAAATATACATTATAGCATGCTCTTGGTTTTAAAACACTGTGTAATTAATTTGGCTTGACCCAATTGATAAGTATTTGACCTAAAGAGAATTAAGTTATCTAATAGAATTTGATGGAGTCTCACAATTCCAATACTCATAGAATACCACATTATTATGGTATTTCTAATGTGTTAAAACAAACTATATTCATATTACTTGATTTCTGATAACTTAAATGACTCTACCTCCAAAATTAATCAAGGTTAGAATTTTGCGTGTGTCATGAATACACTCAAAATAATTCCAACCTAGAAGGTAATTAAGACATCATTTTTGTATTGAGATAAACTCACATTATGTTTATTAAAGTTCTAATATTTGTTAATATTCTTATAGCATATTATTTAACAAGCTAGAGATAAGAACTGTAAAATGATTTTTGTCTGTCCATTTAAGTAAAAATTTATTGTTGCTTTAATAACTTAGTATTTAGAGAATTTTCTCTCACTTACTAAAATGTAAGTGGGTGCACCTAAAAATCTTGAAGATATTCAAGAACAAAATATATAAACTTCTAAAATTCACTTGATAATGTCACATGAGGTTATAAAATGTAAATGTACGATACAAAAGTATATTTAGAACTCTCAATTAATAATTCCGCAAAAGGATGCCTCATCACTTATGATATTGTATATCAATGCTGGAGGAATTATAAATTAGAGAAATTAATTCAAACTGCTAATTGCTAAGATACTTTATCACATCTTGAATTTGATAAAGGTCTTAGAAATTATGAATGATAAAGATGCAGTCCTTAAATGAGTCAAGTTTTGAGCTTGATTGATCTTTCAGCGAAAAAGTAAACCTGTGAGGTTAGAATGAGTTTCTTTTGAAGAAGGGCTCATAAGGACAAAATTGTTACACATATTAATTTTTTTTTTTTAAATTTATTGCCTGATGTGATTAAGAAATTTTGATATTACTCATGCAATTGACTATGACTTAAATCTCTTTTCTGCACGTATTATTATCTAAAGTTATTCTAATTGTCATACAATGATTTCTTGAATATTAAATTAAGTAAAATTAGGTTTCTTAACTCTTTCCCTGGATGCATTAATTGGCAGAGGTCGATGTGTGATCATAAAAGGTTATGAGTTATATATTTGGAAAATAGTGGCAATTAAGGTTTTATGACTCTTTCCTTACATGATTACCATTTACAAAGCAGGACGTGTGTAATCAAAAAGGTTTCTTGAGTATATATAATCTTTATATAGTATACAAGATGGGAAAGATCAAAGTGTGGATGGGATCATCGCTCTGGGAGCTGTGATATTAAGTTTAATCATAATACTGATTTCTGATTAAATTAATATTGACTCCTGCAGTACATCTGACTTGACTAGGAAAGCAACCATGTTGTTTTCCTTAAATTCATATGTTGTATGTCATATGGAAGAGAAGTTTAATTCCACATAAGCTAGATATTATACTTAAGATTGGGAATGTACTTTCTCTTGAGAATTTAGGATAAACAACGACCTTGGAGTAAATGTTTATTAAGATATAACAGTTATGCAGTGAAATTAGATCCAACACACAAAGGCAACTAGGTCATTGAAGCAAGTCATAAATTGATATTTTCATTGCAGATAAATTAGTACCATGGATGGAAACCTTATGTTGTGTTAAATAAGGGTTCAATACTATGTATATTAATATTATATTATGTTTCTGACTGGTTGTTACTTTGTGGCATGATTGGCAAGATGAGCTAACAACACACAGTATCTAATTGAGAGTGATTACCTTGACTGTTTTAAAACAAATGTTTACGGAGATTATAAAGGCATTGCGTTGTATGTGTCAACTGATGATACTAGAGAATATATCATATTTCTCCATTGAAAAAAAAGATTTTCATCTTTTATGATAAATCTACCATAAACTAGATTTGATAGGCTAAAGAGCATTGTTGCGTAAACACTTTTAAAGAACGAGTTACTTTACATTTTAGAAACTGTAAGTTGTTTGTCTGGATAGGTATGTTGTTGACTTCAATATTACCCTATTAATGGTACTATTTCCTTGTCCATACTTATGACTCTTTGCATTAGTATGCTCGTGCACACTATTTAAGACACGTCATCTTATTATTCAAATCTTTTCTTCATATGAAAATTTTGATACAAGTATTTCGGAATGTTTACTCAATAACTTTTAGCTGTCTTGTAAAGAAGAGTTGAGAATGTTAGAAAATATAGACTTCAAATTGCTAATTATTCATGCATATCTGTTTTAGTTTTTGGATATAATTGGGATTGTAAGACAATTTTTACTTTCTGACGAATAAAGATACTTGGTATTTGTTCTTTATTCATATAAAAATTGTTATACTATGTTTGCATGTTTAATCCATGAATGATTTCTTATCATTGTAAATATGTCCATTGTCGGTTAACAATATGGGAATATTGTTATGTAAGGCAAATGTGAGTGTTGGTTATATTCTGTGAATATATAGATTTGTTCCCACCAACTCATAGGTTTTCCTCAGGGATGCATATATTGGATACCTCCATCCTAATCGATCTTTTATATATCTTGGGATCCATGTCATGAGTAAATGTCGAAAATGGTTTTTAAAATCATACTTAGACTTGGATGCAAGCAAGTTTTGTATGTGGGATACACTCTTTGATTTATAGTCAAACGCTATCCTAAAATTAGGTTGTCATAAAAGGCTATTTTTTGGATTGGATGGTGAAGGCTGCACCCAACACTTGTAGTCAATAAGGATTTGTTCCTTCCACTTGATAATGTGAAGAAAGATTTCCATTGGGCATTCTACCAGAGATTTTAATCACAGCATAATTGTGTGGCGCACCCAAAGGTTAATGGCAAAGTTGATCTTCAATACTGTTTGGTATATCTGAATTATTTCTATAAACGAGAAACATAATGTTAAACTATATGGAATGAGTTAGGATCAATATCCATGGTTTAACGGTATCTGTAACAAAGAGATGATTATAAAGCAAGAAATACATAACCATTAAATTGCTGGAGATGATTTTGAACTCTGTATCTCATAATATTCCTCCCCCCACCCCATAATGTATAAATAATTGTGTGGGGTTGCTTGACTTTGACAATTATAGGTATAAGTGTTAGGTGCTACTCCAACTCCTAAGTGGGAGCTGTTGGATTATGGTAGTCGGCTGGCATTTGTACATTACGAATATGTGGGCCTATTGGGGGCACACACGTTAATACAAAGAGAATGTATTTAATACTTCATAAATATAAACGAGGGACTAATCAGACCAAACCTGAACTCCAAGGGGGACCCCAAAGTTGGTTTGGGCCCTATGGGATGGTTCTAGATGGCTTTTGTGTTATTAGATTTTGAGGAGGACCATGAATGGTTTCTAGAATTAGGGTTTGGGTGCCTATATAAACACCCATAACCTACTTCATAATTTGCTCATTCTAAAAACCTTTCCTCCCGTCCCTCTCCTTCTATACGAAATCGCCTGGCCCTCTCTAGGTTTGTTAGGGGTTTCGGTTTCTTCACCTCAAACGTCCGTATTCAGGTGACTACCCGAATTTGGATTTTTAGGTTATTTTATTCGGTTTAAGGGATTTTCAATTAATTTGGGTTTTTTATAAACCCGAATCCAGTTTAATTGGATCAATGATACTCCAAAGGGTGTTTGAATTAGGGTTTTGATCCAGAAGGTACAATTGTTGAGTTGTTGGTGAAATTTAGTCTAGACAACTTAACGTGTTCTGTTGACGTGATTGTTTGAGCAACCGTAGAGGTGATTGTTTTAATCACTTATTTATTTTCAAGATCGAATTGCTAAGAGGTACGTTTTCTATTTACTTTTCATGTACGTGTTAACCATATGCTATTACTAGATCCAATCCGCTGCGTACTCGTAGTTATTTGATTACCTAGATGTTAAATCCCAACAACGAGCCGGCATTTTTTTGGCATATGAACTTACTGAATTGAGTTTATTGCCTATTTAAGGTCATAGGCTGAAAAAAGTTGAGCTTATGAGCTTATTAAATTTAACACAAGCTCATAAGTCCACTAAATAAGACAACACGAACAACCCCTAACCACCTCCAAACACTAGAAACTGATTTTTGAACTTGTATGTGTTGATTGAAGTTGTGTAATCAGTAGTTTAGTTAGGTCAAGCACTAGAAACTGATTGTTTGCTAAGAACATTCAGATGTAAGATATAACTCCTATATTATCTGATAATCTATGTGTTAGGAATTATATTTGAGTTGATAAAGACAAAATAATGAATGAAACAAGATGGAAACAAGAAGGACCAAAGTCTTCATTGTAGAAGTCTTCAAAAGATAAGAATTGGAAGATTCTCTCAGATTTGGTCAAAGATAAAGATAATGATTTGGTCAAAGATAAGAACAAGAACAAGATTTGGTCAAAGATAATTAATTGGTCAAAGATAAGAATAAGAACAAGATTTGGTCAAAGATAATTAATTTGGTCAAAGATAATTAATTTTATCATTATTATCTTTATTAGTTTCCATGTAAACCTTGACTCCTTATACTATAAAAGGAGGTCAAAGGTATGTAGTTTATAGATCCATCATAGTTATATCTCTTCAATGAGAGTCTAATAGAAGAACACATGTGTATGTATATTAGTTAGCATAGTAATAGATGAATGATCAACATCTATATGTATTAGTTAGTTTATGAATAAAACCTTGTTCATAACATTGTGTTTCTTATTTGTCTTCCGCTGCGTGTATTAATGTTATGATACCTAGATGGGCAAAACGATCTATGAAGCCTACAATTAGGTTTTATCAGTTGGTATCAGAGCGGGTTGATCTTGATATCTAGGGTTCAAGGTTTTATGGTCAAAGAATGAAGAAGAAAAGAAACCTAAACACGAGGACGCCTTTGGATCTTGAACGATGATGGTGTTTATGGCTCGTTTTGGACGATTATTTGAAGAAGACAATATTGATTATTACTTATTGATGTTGTAGTTGATTTTCAAAGGTTTTGTGTTCTTATCATGATCTTAAGAGTAGGTCACCTTTAAGATAACTTTGTTCGTGATATTTAAGCGCGATGGTGACGAAGGACTGTTGAATCTAGTTCAAGGTGTACGATCTAACTTATGATTGCGTACTACGTCATTTGCTATCACTTTAGGAGTTACGTTATTGTGGCTCAGTGTCTCTTTTAATAGAGGAATGTGGGGATTTTGTCAGAGACATAGGTCTACTTATACCATTAGTAGGTATAGACGCGACGTCATGTGGATATTAACGGTTTTATGACACAGTTTAGGAAATTCAACTTCTTCAACAATATTCATATTATCATTTTTTATTCATCATTGATCATCTACTTGAGCCTACTGAGTTCCAGATTCTTACATGCATATAATTTGAGGGGATAAGTTGCTCATTTTCAGAAGACCCCTACTTGATTATAACAAAAAGGGGAAGAAGTTTCATTCGTATATTAACTTCAGGGGAAGTTTGTGCTTATTTGGTTTTGTCATTATCAACTAGAGGATGATTTGTTAGGTATTATTATTTGGTTGATAAAGACCCAAATAATGAATTGAAACAAGATGGAAAACAAGGAAGGACCAAGTCTTCATGTAGAAGTCTTCAAAAGATAAGAATTGGAAGATTCTCTCAGATTTGGTCAAAGATAAAGATAATGATTTAGTCAAAGATAAGAACAAGAATAAGATTTGGTCAAAGATAATTAATTGGTCAAAGTATAAGAATAGAACAAGTTTGGTCATAAGTAATTAATTTGGTCAAAGATAATTAATTTTATCATTATTATCTTTATTAGTTTCCATGTAAACATTGACTCCTTATACTATAAAAGGAGGTCTTAGGGTATGTTGTTTATAGATCATCATAGTTTTATTCTCTTCAATGAGAGTCTAATAGATGAACGCTCACGTGTATGTATATAGTTGCTTAGTAATAGATGAATGATCAACATCTATAGTTTTTAGTTAGTTATGAATAAAACCTTGTTCATAACATGTTGTTCTTATTTGATATTCCGCTACTGCGTGATTAATGTTAAGATATACTAGATGGGCCAAAAACGATCTATGAAGCATACATTTTAAGGTTTAACACTAGACTAGTTATAAGACCCATGCATAACTGTGCTTTCTGGACCTTAATAGTTTTATAGACCTAATGGCATAATGTTACCATACTACCATGTATGTGAAACATTTTGATGTCCAAAACAAAACCACTGCTGAAGGTAGTAAAAACTTGGAACTTAACTTATGATATAAAAGTTTTGAGAGTCTTTTCAGTTTACAAGACTTGTAAGAATATGGTTGAAGAGGCAGAAAATTTAATGTTTATAATATGTGGGATATTTATGTAATGTTTTTTTAGTGTGTTTTGTGTAGTCTGTTACATTTGTACCCCATTTGTTTGTGCTTTTTTTATGAAGGGTTATTATTTTTTTGTTTGTATTTGATTTGTCATTACTTAAAACCAGGTTTTTGTTTGTATGACTAGTCCTATAGTCACATGGATATCCAGTTTTTTACAGAAAGTAAATTGCACTCGTTGTCTTCGAGTTGATTAGCCAGAATATTTTGACACGTTACTGAACAATAATGTGGAGATACAGCCCACAAAGCGTTCGAGAAAAAAAAGGTCTATGGTTTGGGAAGATTTCACTAGAAAAGAAGTTGGCGATGGAGAAACAAGAGCCTTCTGTATGATTTGCAAGAAAATTTCGCATACATAAAAGGTTCCAAAAATTTAGGCACCAGTCACCTCAAACGCCACCTGGATTCACCAACTATGGCCCTTCAAAGATTAGTGTCAGGCTTGCGGGTCCAATCAAAGACCACACCTAGACGATGCAAAGAATATACACCTCAAGCGCAGGTTCCAGACTGCCAATTTGGTTCCTGTGGCTATTTGAATCTATAAGGTATCGCCAATACATGAAATTGCATCGAATGACTTATACTACATTGACTAATCACTTCAAACATGGTCGAACACAAGGGTTCATGACTTTTTTTTTTTTTCATAACCTTCAGCTATTCAACATGGTTGACTTTAATACCGCTCAAGGAGACTGTGTAGCAACTTTTCTTAGCGAAAGATCAACCATTGAGAACTTGATTGCACGGATGCTGGGTCGGATTTGCCTTACACTTGACCTATGGAATTCAAACAATACAACTGGTTATGTTTTCATAACGGGTCCGTTTATTGATAGTGAATGGAACATACACAAAAGGCTACTAAGTGTTGTGATGGAACTGTATCCTGAGTCTGAATTCGCTTTTAGTCCTATTGTATGCACATTGCCTCATTGACTGGAACTTAAGGGTCGATTTATTTTCGTCACACGCTAAACCAAAACCAACCTTTTAGTGAAATTGGTATCAAAAGTCTCATAAGTTTGCTTTCTGAAAAAAACCCATGTATCCTTAATCGTCAATTGGTGCTTACTAATTGCCTTGCGCGTGCTCTAACTAGTGCTGCACAAGAAGCCCTTCAAGTGTGTCCAGAAATGGTTAAGAAATTGATAGACTGTGTAAAGTATGTGAAAGCATCGGAAGTGTTGGAAGAATATTTTCCTGATCTCAAACAACTTCAAGTACTAAATACCAGAAATTTGTCACTCGAATGTTCAGGACCAAAATGGAATACAAATTATGTATTGTATTGTTTGGCCAGCATCAGAGTGTGAAGACAAGGAGTTTTCTCGTTTAGATTATCCGGCTTACTTTAAAAGCCCAAGTGGTGAAGATTGGAACCTTGTTGACAATCTTTGCACTTACTTGAAGCTAATTTTTGACACCGCGAGTATGATGGCATCGTCAAATGTCCCCACAGCTAATACTTTTTTTTATGAAGCATGGAAGATTCAGTTGGAGCTAACGTGTGCATCCACAAGTGAAGATAATATCATTAGTACAATTACCAAACCGATGCAAGAGGGCTTTGATAAGTACTGGAAAAGCAACTGTTTCGTGTTGGCAATAGCGGTTGTAATGGATCCATGGTTTAAGATGAAGTTGGTTGATTTCTGCTTTGCAAAGATTTTTGGTGTCGAGGATGCCCATGTCGATCGCGTACCCTGAATTTACAATAGTATCTTTAATTATTTCTTTGTATTATTTTAATTTTTTTTTCGCTTTATTTTAGATCTGTTTTGCTCTTATTAATATAGTGGATGAAGGGATTCATCAGCTTTTTCTAGATTATGTTGCTGGTGATGTCACTAGATATTTAAGCCACGGGGATGGGCATGGGCTCGGGCATACATATTTTGATGATTTTATTATGGAGAGTGCAAGTCAACAATCGAAGTCAAAGTTGGATCAGTATTTGGAAGAGTCTCTTTTGCCTAGGAGTCACGAGTTTGATGTTATGCGATGGTGGAAGCTGAATGAGCCTAAGTACCCAACACTGTCGAAGATGGCTCGTGATATTTTGACTCTTCCTGTGTCGATGTGACCCGCCTGAGGTCTATTTTTGATATGGTGAATTGTGAAGGAAATGGATCGTTTTAGGTATGCTTTAAAAGCCGAGACGGTTTTTTGTTGACGGACTTTACTGTTTGCTAAGGTATTGGTTGCGGATCTGAATCATTAGAGAGGTATGGGATCCTTAGTGAAATGGACATTTCAAATATTAGGGTGGGGCTTGATATTTTGGTTGTTTATAGTGTTTTGTCTCGTTTTTCTTAGATTGTGCTCATTTGTAAATACTTGTCGGGATTAATAAGTTTGGTATTATATAGGTTAGTTTGTTATGCGTCTTAGACCTGAATTGTTTTGGTATAATGTGATTTTTGATATTTGATTATTTTACCTTTTCAACGGCACTATTTGTTGCTGCAGACAAAATATCACATATCATAATTATGTGAAGACTATGAGACTAGACAGAATTTAGATCAATTCCGGTAGGTAATGGAATTCTTTTCCCTCTTGAGATATTAAATCTGTTTTACATTTTGTCAACAGAAACGTGTGATTTTGCAAGTGGTAGCAGTTCTAGTTTGTTGCCCATATTTAACCAGGAGATTGTATTAGAAATAAGATACATGTAATGAACGAGTATTTTCATTCCGCCTTGCCTGTTATGTAACACTTTGGCTGTCAATTGTATTTTAAACAAATAAGTTTATGTGGTATCTAGCGCTTACTACGTTTATTACATTTAAAAAAACCAGTAAGTGAAATTGTAAGTTACGTTGACCCAAGTGAAATTTGAAAGATTGTTTTCGAAAGACTGGACATCGGAAAGAGTGGGTCAACCTAACTTATACACTTGTATATGAAGGAGGCTTAGATGACTCTATATAAAATAAACCGTCGGATATATAAAATTAAAACCGTTCGAGGTTTGGTGTTAAGGATAAGCCTAAAGAGTAACTAACTGTAGAGATAGCTTATAGAATTTAAAATATTTTTAGCTTATCAAATTGTTGTAACTATTAGCTATTTTATCTCCTAGAAATCTGTAGCTTCTCCTGTATATATGTACATCAACATTATTTAATGAAATCAAGTTTTACGATCATCTTCTAATCATTACATGGTATCAAGAGCCAAAACACTCTAACGAGTTCAGATCCATTTTTTTCTCTGTTCTTTCATCTATGGCCTCAAAAAATTGATTGTCTTAAATGCCCCAAACTCACTTTCCAATTAAACTAACTTCCTCCAACTTCCCTGTCTGGAGAAAACAAATTCAGTCAACCCTTATTGGCTTTGATTTGCTGCAATATATTGATGGAACTCTAGCCATACCATCTCAGTTTTCCAACAATGAAAGAAAGACAATCAATCCAGCTTACACTCGTTGGTATCGACAAGATCAAACCTTTCTTAGTGCCATCCGTGGTAGTTGTTCAGATATGATACAACCAATCATATCATCAGCTTCATCCTCTAAAGAAGCATGGGAACGCCTCTTGCATAGTTATGCAAATGCTTCGCGATCCAGGAATCATTTCGGCTTAAATCTAAGCCTTGCTATAAAATCCAAAAGGCAATAAATTGTGCTGAATTTCTCAATGAAAATTGTGGTCAATGCCGATGAACTAGCCCTCATTCAAAATCCTATCAGTGAAGAAGACCTTGTTCACATCATTACCCAGTTAGGGGATGAGTTCAACTCGCTTGTTGCAGCCATTAAAGTTCGAGAATCACCCATTACATACTCGGATTTATTTGACAAGCTCACTGATTTCGAAAGGATGCTGAAAGAAAAAGACTCGACGTCTCTTCCTATAATTCCCACAATGAATGTGATTCAAAGGCAAATTTCCAAGGAAACTCAGTCCCAAAGATAATTTCAAGGTTACCATTCGAATCATCAAAAATCACGTGGTGGTCTAAATACAGAATACTAATCGCTACTTGGCAAGGTTCAAAATGGAAATTCGCTCATACCGGCCAGATTATTTTGTAACTTTTATGAAATTGCGGACCTACCACGGGGGATGTAGGATGCTTGCAAAATTTCTTAAGGGAAAACTAATTTTTTTGTGATTATTCACAGGTTCTCCAACTGACGCAAAACAAATTGCTACCATTGCCTACTTGATATAGCAACAACCATGGCTATTTGACTGTGGGGCCTCTATTCATGTCACATCAAATTTTTCTTCTCTGTGACGTATGCCGACTATGAGGTCCATGACGTGATTTTCTTAGTGTGGTAATAGTACACCCTATTTCCACACACACCGGTAACACACAAAATGGGATTGATTGGGAACACACTATTTTTTATTGGCCAACACTCTTATGCTACATACCTGGTGAAGCAGGGTATGATAAATATACAAACTATTAATGCCACAGGTTTGGATTGTGTACTATCGAAAGTGAGAGTGTCCAAATCATCTCCCCACACAAATCTATATCTCATAAATCACTTGCTCTTTCTAATGTTTTGTGTGTTCCAAACTTACGGCATAACTTAATATCCATTGCAAAGCTTTGTAAATCTAACCCTGTTTCTATTGAATTCTTTTCTTCTCGTTTTTTTGTGAAGGATCTATGCACAGGGAGCCTCTACTACGAGGGGGGAACATCAGTGATGTTTATTGCGTAACTTTTCCACGTCATCCATAAATAAACTCCGCAATCAAAATGTTCGTTATCCGATTGGCATCACAAACTCGGTCATTCGTCTAATAAAGTTATTAGTTTAGTTCTCAAGCAAAATGGTTTTAATGTTCATTCAATTTCTGATTTTCATTGAACTCTTGTTGTCTATCATAAAAAGTCACAAGAGTTACCTTTCATTTCAATTGCATGGGATACACCACTATTTGATAGCCAACTACCCAATTCTCCCTCACAAATATAGCTACTATAAACCTTTTACCTATGAACTCCCCTATCCTTCTTCTAACACCGCAAGCACCCATCTTCTCCACTCATCTACCTACTGTTTCACCATCTTTGCCACCATCAGTACTTTATCTCGCACCTGCACTAACTTTTCTAGAGCAAACACATGGATATCTTTGTATGAAGAACATACACCTCCACCTTTCAGCAATACATACACCTATTACCTCTCTGATCAATACAACACACACATTCGCACTCATGTTACATCATTAATCTCCTAGTCCAAACAGCCACTATCGTCTCAACACCACTAAACCGCAATCCATTCTTACAGTCGGTCCAATCTTGAAAGAAATGAGATCCACAAATGCTTTAACGAGACATTTTGTTTAATACTCGTTAGTTATATACTCACACTTACCTCAAATCCTTGGAAATACCTCTACTACTGTAAACCAAAGCTATCAAAGACCCTCTCTGGCGATAAGCAATGGATCATGAGTTTATATTAGATGTATTTTCTTTAAAGGATCATGGAATTAGTATCCAAATCATCTCACGTGCAAATCGGTTGTAAATGGGTTTTTCGATCAAGACGTAAGCCTGAGGTACTATTGAATAAGTTACATTAAGCCCGAATCGTGGCATATAGGCTTTTCTTCAGGAACCTGTCCCCGATGTGATATTTTGTTGAACCTTTAGTCCAGTTTCTAATTACGTTACGATCTGGATCATCTTGTGTCTCGCACTATCATATAATTTGCCTTTGTGTCACTAGACAGTTATATTAGGCAATTTGTGCACTGGTACATTCAATGAACAGTTGTTGTTTTGATTCAGCCACCTGGATTGCATTCATCCTCAGTTCCCACTATCATTTTTGTAAGCTGCCGGGAAAGGCGACTATATGGTCTCAAACAAGCAACCCCGCGCATGGTACTATCGAATTGAAGAATTTTTAAATTGCGAAAATCACAAAGATGATGCTTCTGTGTACCTTTATGATCTAAATGGAATTACAGCTACTTTCTCGTTTATGTTAATGTTATCGTGTTAAAAGGAAACAATTACAAAATCTCTTAGTATGAGTTTGTTAACATCTTAGAATCAAGTCTCAATAATAAATTTGGGTACTTCACATCAGTTTTTAGGATGTAGAAGTCATTTCTACTCCATCGCGTTATTTCTCTCTCAAACACGGCATATAGCTTGTAAGTTACTATCTCGGTTTAACCATGGTGGTTGTAAGAGGTTTCGACACCCTTAGTTCTACATAACATATTACTTAATGATGGTTTTCTACAATAGTTGATTCGTCTTATTGTGCTGTCGGTCGTCTTACAGAAGTATTTGTTGGATCATTCATAATATTGGCAATTTGCGTCTGATGTTTCTATTGGCAGGTCAACAAATTGTCTCAGTTCATGCCCCCACCATGCTCTACACAACTTCATCTTCAGGCTTTAAAAAGAGTACTACGTTATTTAAAAGGCACAATTCATCATGGGCTCTTTCTTAATCGAAAATCAGCCATCACTCTTACAGCTTTCTCTGATTCAAATTGGAGGGTGGTATAAAGGGACAATGGGCCGTTCATACTAATGCCTACTTTTTTATTTGGATTCTAACATTATATCTGGCGATCAAGCCACGACAGAAATCTGTCTCTCGTTCATCAACAGAAGCGGAGTACAAAGCCTTAGCAAATGCATCGGCGGAGATGATGTGGGTCCAAAATTTACTTCATGAACTAGGAATGTCTTTGCACGAAACTCCCACCTTATTTTGTGATAACTCACAGGTGCACTTTACTTATGCCGTGATGTAGGTGTTCCATACTAATTGCATGAAGCATGTTGCTCACTTTGTTCGCGAACGGGTTTCTGAAGGCTCATTACGTGTTTTACATATTAGCTCCATGGGACCAATTGGTTGATATGCTTACCAAGCCTCTGGGTCGAAGTTAATTCATGCATTTTCGTTCCAAGATTGGATCTTCGATGGATCATCCTTCTTGCGAGGGCGTGTTATGTGATAAAGCCCAAAGGTGTAAACTAACAGTAGAGATAACTGATAGATTTAAAATATTTTTTAGCTTTCAAGTTGTTGTAACTTTAGCTATTTTATTCCTGGAAATCTCTAGCTTCTCCTACTATAATTATAGTACATCAACATTATTCAATGAAATCAAGTTTTCGATCATCTTTAATCTTTACATGGAGGAGGTGACATGTAGGACAACCTTACCCCTACCTCAAAAAGTTAGAGAGACTGTTCTAAAGAACTTTCGGCCTTTTTGCAAAGAAAATAAGGGATCGATCCTCATTATGTTCTTCAGAGATTTTCCAACCAATCCAACCTTGCTTATAGATGCCTTTTTTATGATACATTCATATTCTTAAAACAATAATAATACATGCCTTTTTTGTTCGAAACCAACTCCAAACATTGCATTAGAAGAACACCCCCTAAAGACAAATAATAAGACAAATACATATATGGGTTTGCTGGATGAGCATACTTATTACTTGCTTATGCTTATCAGAATCCAGAGAAGAAGATATGCTTCTTTTCTCGGATTTTTTGCCATGTGTTTTACTATTTATTTGAACTTTACAATATTAGTTGATATCGATCATACGATGAAGTTTAATGCATCGGAATTAGATAGAAACTAGTAAAACACAAGTTTAACAACCAAAAAAATAGTCACTGAAAAAGCCGTGACCGGGGAAACGTACGAGACAAGCCAGACAGAAGTACCAAAAGAATCTGCAATTATTATGATCCACCGATAAAAATGTCTGAAATCCCGACCCAATTCAAAGCTCTTACTCTTAACACCTGTCAAGTTCCCTCATCCTCCCACCTCAACAAACGCAGTCACTTCCACATAATCGATAATTTACGACCTTTTCAATAACAAATGGTGGCTTTTCGTCTTCCTTGCCGAACCCTACGAACCTCCAATCGCCATGTTGTCTGGTGTGCCCCACTTCGGTCACGTCGGTCATTGGGATCAACCCTTTTGAGAGGTTATATTTGGTTAAAAGGCTTTGTGTTTTTTGTTTGTATTCTTTTAGACGTGCCAACTATTTGTTGCATTATTCTTTTAGATATTACTAGTTTTAATCCCCGTGCGTGCACGGGGCTTGTACATTATGTTTTTAAATATATTTATAATTTTTATTTTTTTTATTTTATAAGTTATGAAAGTTTAAGGGGTTATTTGCTTTTCTTTTTTAAAAGTCATATTAAACTTTGTAAATTTATTAAAATTTACATTAACTTATACAATTTATTTAACAATTAAACCACTAAAGTTTTATTAATTACCTCATCTTTTTTTCAAGTTTTTGTTTTTATAAATTTGACACATATATTTTTATGTGTTTTTTTTCTTTATCAGATTTATGCACTAAAATAATGCCAATTTTAGAAGTATTTAAGCTTTTTAATTAAACCTATATTCAAAAATAATAAAAAATTTGAAGCAACATACCTAATAAGGAAATATTCTTTTTTTTTAAATGCAAAAGTCCCAACTTTTCGCTTTTCCATTTATCTAAAGTCATAAGATATTTATAAATATTAAACTGTTCACCAGAATAATCCACTGTTCGTTTTGACAGTGGGTCACCGGTTTTGGCTTACAGTATCGGGCTCTCATTTTGGGCCTGCCCGATTTTGGTTTTTTTTTTTTTAAAATTTGTATGCACAAAGTAGGAGAAAAAAAATTATTACAAAAGTTCCGATTTATTCAGATAAAAAAAAATACCCGCGGAAAACATCTTCGATAACTAATAACCTTAAAATATTGAATATGGTCACACAAAGTACAACCCATTATATTAACAAAAAAACCATATTGGCAAAAAATACTCTTTAAACATGAGCCCAACACAAAGCCATATTAAAAAAAATTTCTAACATACACATTTTTTTTTATTTTTTAAGTTTTTTTAAAAAAAATTGTATGCATCAAAAGTAGGAGGAAAAAAATATTACAAAAGTTCTGATTTATTCAGATAAAAAAAATACCCGCGGAAACATCTTCGATACCTAATAAATTTAAATTATGCGAGCTTTTTGTTTTTTTTATGGTCACAAACGTTACAACATATTATATTACCACAAAAAAACTAATATAGCAAAAAAAAAACCACTTTAAACATGAGGCCCAACACTAAGCCATATAAAAAAATTGTTTCTAATATACACTTTGGTCGACAATAAACTAGCCTAATAATTACGATAAAATCCTGGCCCAAAGTAAAAAAAAAAACTAGCTCAAAAATTTGCTGAAATCTGGCTACCAAAGTAAAAAAAATACAAAACTTCTCTCAACTTTTAATATTTACGATTTTCTTACACAAAAAATCACGTAAAATATTAACAAAAAAAAAACAGTCATAGTTTTATATTGTTCAAAACTATTTTACATTCTATCTGCACAAATAAAAAGATATCGAACCGTCCCAAAAAAAGAAAATATTCGGGAAAAATTTAACCCGTCCCAACGCAAAAAAAAAATTCCCGAATCATACAAAAAAATTTTAATATTAAAAATTAGCCTCGCCATAACGCATCGCCCAAAAAAAAAACCCCCGAAACGTAAAAAAAAAATTATTCGGGAAAAATTTAGCCGGCCTTCAATCGCAGCGATTCTTTTGCTTGTTTTATTTCCCATGTGGAGGTACTTGTCTATGTAATGTTATACATACATTGATTATTGTGTACCATAGAATGTTAGAAAGATTCTAGGGTTTAGTTATTTATATCTTAAAACTATAAGTATAAATTAGTATTTATATGCACGTGTATAAAATTAGCTATATTATAAGTATCATAGTTAAGTAATACTTACTTATGTTATTTACATATCTAAGTAATAAATATTTATTGTACATTTGTACAATCTAAAACTAGCACGTTAGTTACAATAACTGAATTGAATATTGTCATTATGTTATTCTCCATTATTAAATTTAATAAAAACATGTTCAAAATAATTAAACTTTTATACCAAGGTTATAAATAGCGTGAGGCGTGACGTGACGGCATGATGAAGCCTCACGTCTTAGCGGCTATGGCGTAGCATTTGCGTTTTTAAGGCGTGGCTTAAGGCGACCCAAAATAAGAAAATATTTATATCATATTTCGTATATATTGAGGTTTCTAAAGCGTATTGTTAATATGAATAAAGTTAAAAAACTATCCTTCAAGTAATTTCTTCAAGTTTGAAGGAAAAATTTTTCTATCGGAGTTGAATCTAAACGCTCGTCATGCATACGCCTTTAGCGCGTCTTTCGCGCCTTTTCTGCCTCCGCTATCGCCATCCTTGGTCCATTTTGTAACGTGGAGATCATGCCTCACGTCTTAGCGATGCCTTGGCGCCGCAAAAGCGCACCTTTTAGAACACTGCTTTATACCATTAAAGTTTAAAAATTAATATTAAATGCTGCTTGCACAAATAAATTTTCTAATTTGGTGTTTCATTTTTATTTTTTTTTGTCAATATTGCTATGATTATCATAAAGTCTGTTATCCCCAAAAAAATATGTAATCGGGAAAAATATGCTCGTAAAAAAATTTGTTTACAGGGTACCCGCGCCACATGTGTAGGTAACCAGGATAGTTTATGTTAGCATCAAAATATTGAGTCAATCTTGAAGTTCGGTTCTAATTATGTATTTAGTCTTGGTCAACTTCTCTTAGTTAATGTTGTAATAGCTATATAGATCGGGAATCGGGCTCGATAGTTAATCTAATATTGTATATGTTTCGGGTTTAATCCCAAGCAAAACTCGAGCCCGGGTCCTAGTTAAATATCCCGCGCGTCATTTAACGCGACGGGGTATATAAACTCTTTTCTATTTAGAAAAGAGTAAGTTGTTCAAAATATATCTTTTCCTTTCCAAAAAAAAAAAAAAAAAAAATTGGCTAATTTTGTTGGTTTATCGTGTTGTTTCTCTTATCCTACATGTTAAATAAGGTGTATTGTTACCATACCATGTGATACACAAGCCTCAAGATCGATAACAAAGCTACAAAGATTCAAATTTAGTTGGTGTTCTTCGTGGAGAGTTGCACCCTTATCTGTCTTCTGTCACCGCCTCTTTTTGTCTCCCCTTCTTTCTTCTACTAGCTCTTTTTACTTTACACTCATTTTCAGTTATCTGATTTCTCTCGTTCTTCCCCTTTTAAGAATTTCGGTCATGAAGCATCCACAAGAAATACATGTTGTTGTAAGTTTACGAGTTATAAGGTTTGGTTCCTATTACATGGTAAAGCTTTATTTCGTGGGAAATAAGCTCATTTGTAATGAATATGCAAAAATCGAGCTTGGTGTTCATCATGGCGGTTTGGTAAGATAAGGGACAATATCCACGTTTTTAGGAAAAAGTCAAAGGCGAGTTGCCTGGTCAAAGGCAGAGGTAGTTGCGCACACTAGCCGGCGAGTTGTTCAAAGTTTAGCAAAGGCGATTTGCTTATTTTTTATTCAGGAGGCTAGTTACTATAAATAGTTAAAACGGCTGAGTTGCCTAAACGACGAGTTGCAATAAACGGCGAGTTGCTTAAAGGATCAGGCAGCGAGTTAGTCAGACTAGGCAGCGGTTTGTTTATTTTAAATACACGGCGAGTTGTCAAAAAAAGGCAGCGGTTTGATTATTCTATTACACGGCGGTTTGCTTGATACACTTAGACGCGGTTTGATTTAAAAAAAAAAAAAATCATATCCAGACGACACTCTTTTTAGCGACACTTTTTTTACGAAAAAAGTTGAGTAATATGTAATTTTTTATATAGCCTTTTTAACTTATTTTTACATCAAATTCAAATTTTGGTAATAGCGTAATTTTTTTTTCGGTCGACACCTTTTTAGCGACACTTTTTGGCGGGAAAAATTAAGTAAAATATAATTTTTTCTATAGCCTTTTTAGCTTATTTTTACACCAAATTTAGATTTTGGTAATAAGGTAAAATTAATTTTTTTATAATCCAACTGCGTCGAATTCCAAACAAAGCATCAAACCATAAGTCAAAACCGCATTAATCATACAAGAAACAAAACCTCATCAAAACAATTTCGATTATTACATTCAGTTTTCTATTGATTTTGTAAATCCTGCTTTATAATCATTTATTTTTTAGTTTGTTACTTGTACACTGTTGACACCGAATCCATTTTTGATACAGGTATGAAGGAAATGGATCGTTATCGGTGCACGTTGAGGCCTGAGACGGTTGAGGCGCTTTACTGTGCTAAGGATTGGTTGCGTAGTGAAATATTCGTGAACATGGATTCTGTTGTGAAGATGGAATTTCCAATCTAAATGGGGCCTCGTAATCCTGTGTTTGCAGTTCTATTTATCTTTAGACTCTGATAAGTAGGCTTGACTGTTTGAGTAATATGGATTTAGTTAGTTGTATTTTTAGACTTGAATTTTGTGGTTTGATTTTTGGTATTTTGGAATTTTATAAACCATTAATACACCAATCTGCTTGTTTTTTGTTTCTCAAAAAAAATCATCACCAAAGAGTGGTCATTGAAATGTATTATCATGCCATTTTTAATACTCTGCCTACCAATCTTAACTCATAGTACTAGATGCATTTAGTTTCAAGAACTGTGCATACGGTCGGTCACATATGAAAAGCCAAACTAAGTATTGAAGCTAATTGTTTAGGATTTTGTCGAAGAAATGAGTCAGCTCCTTCAGGATCATGAACGTCAACACCCTGCAATCTTTTGAATCTTTGTTTACGGCGTTAAAATTTTTGACACTCGAAAAAGTCGAAGTGTATATAGAAGTGACCTCTATTTAAAGATTATTTAATTTTCGTTGCGCATAGTATGATTCGTTGTCGCGGAAACGAGTAAGGTTTGTAAGATATTTATTTTTCTATAAAGAAATGGTCCAAATTGATCAATTTATTAGTTTGATGAATAATTGAATGTAAATGCAAGCAAAACCGGTCTTTGATGTAGTTTTATCCAACTAAGATCTACGGGGTGCAATAATTGGCAAGTTTATTGTCTTCTCAACGTTCATATTAGCTTTTTTATATTTCACTTGCACGGTTGCACCTAACTAACACACCCAAAACACATTATCCTCATTTAATCTTGCACTTAACCTCTACACTTTTCGAGACCCATTATTTTTTTTTCTTTTTATTATTTTAAAACAACTAATATTTCATTAATGTGAATTATAAAATTAAAAATTACAATAACAAAAAACATACAAAATTTTAAAAAAATAAGAAAAAAATTACGATAACTAAAACTACAATACGATAATTAAAACTACAATACGATAATAAAAACTACGTCGACGACTGCGAACGTCTATATTCTGCCCGGATTTGTTCTCTGCATCTTCTTCTGACAACCCATCGGTTTTTGTTGTGAGAAATCTTAGTTCTTCAAACTTTACTCAAGCCTCGATCTTTCTCTTGAGCCAATTTCCGTTTGAGTCTAAACTCGGTCGTCATCGAATCTGCAAACACTTGCGTGTTACTCCCCGAGGTACCCGACGTGCTTTCGGATTTTGTTTTTTTTTTGTTGCACGTGCTCCCGGGGGATGTGGTCTCGAGTCTTCGCTCCGAATAGGCCCAGTGTTGTCCTCTGCGAAAGGGAGTGAAGAACCGCTGTCGGGGCCAATCCCACTGTGGGGTAATTTCGAAAAACCCTCACCACGATCCCCTCCTGAGTATATGACTCTTCCATTAAACTCATCCTTAAATGCCTTTTTTGCCAGATTCAAAACACCCATCTTATTTTTACAACTTTTACCCAAACGCAAACAACGTTTGTATATAGCATTAAACTTTAACAATTTGCATTCAACGTCGACCACTTCGACGTAATCATATCTTTGTTACATTTAAAGGGAGCCGGAGTGTTAAAGTCCGTAAGAACCTTTTCCCAAAAAAAAACTCTAACTTTTGGTATCTTCTGACATTTGGATCCTCATATACCGTAATGAAACATGTAGTGTAGTACTAGCTAGTAGTCATCCTTTTCGCCCAGTCTAACGGTGAATTTTTTTTTGTCGGGCGTGCTTGTTGAGGTGGATGAGGATTGCTATCTTTTACGGTTTTATTTGGGGGGGGTTTCTTTTCTCGGTTGGTGGTTCGGCTTGAGGTGGTGGTTAGGTTTGTTGTTGTGATGGTGGTGGAATTGGTGGTTGTACATTTTGGTGATATTGTGATGGGTTTTGTTGATGTTGTTGAAATCGATGTTGAAGTAGTTGTTGTTCGTATTGTTGTTGAAGAAATTGTTCTTGTGTCATATTTGGCATATTATATTGGGTACCAATTAGAGCAAAAGGGAAGGTTATAAATAAAGATTAAGGATTTATTAGTTAAAAATATATATATCCCTAAATCTCTCTTTCTTTCTCTTTGTGTGCTTGATCGACTGAAACCCATATATAGGGGTGTTTCGGTTTTGCTTTGTTCGACGGCAAGGAAACAAGAAACATAGTTTCTTGTGTTGAATTTGATTCAAGGTTTTCCAAAGGAGATTGTTTAACACTATTAGTACTAGCATTCTCTATTGCTAAGAACGTATTGTGTCAAATCCGTAGAGAGATCATATCTTTGAAGAATGTTAAAAGTACAACGTTTTTCTTTTACTTGCTATTGTTATGTTATTATATGACTATATGAAGATCATACGTGTTTATATTCCGCTGCGTACTCGTATTTATTAATAGTTAATATGGTCTTTATGTCTACTAATTCCAACAGGGATATTGTGAGGACGAGATTGAATGTTGAGATGAAGGTGTTGCAGGATTTGAAGACGATGACGAGTTTGGAGGCATCCCGAGGATAAAATTGAACCAAATATCATTTGGGTTATTTAGATATTGTGTTTATGGAATGGGAAAATAAAATTTGTGTATATTAAAAAATGTGAGATAAAGAGGTTTATATAGATAAAGTGGAATTGAAAACAAAATTAAAAATCTAGCCGTTATGTTTCAAACGGTCGTTTTTCTTAAGAAAAAAAGAAAGAAACCAACACCCCATTGGTTTATCAATGAAACACCTAACGTAACCCATCTAACGAGCCAAATGGAGCAGTAACGCGAACCCAACGAAGCTCCACGTAGGTGGCGTTAATGCACCTGGTGCTCGAACTGAGAAAAATAGAAGATTAATTGCTTTAAGGTTTACCACATAAAAAAGTAGTTTGTATGACACTTGAGTTTTATCTAGTGTCGTTCTATAAACATACTATGTTTTTAAGATGAACCTTTTTTATATACTTTTCATTAGTTTGGGAATTGGATGCAACGGTTTTGGTTACGGATTGTTCAGTTCCAAATTCAGTTTACTTTTGTTTCCGAATTTTTTTGTACGGAAACTCGAAAAGGACTGCCCAAACCCCCCCCTTAATCACAAAGGTCTATTTTCACACTTGCCAAAATGAGCTCTTGTACATTTTGAAGGCTTGACATCGAGCTCACTTCAAGCTTGATTTTTGCAGCTAGAGCTTGGCTTGCGATTACACTACAAACTCGCGTTTCGACTCCGTCTTTTTTTTGAGCTTCGTTGTGAGTAAAAGTTCAGACTTAACTAGGCTTGTTAAGGCATCAGTCTTGTTAGGCATGCTTGTATTTGTGGCTTGTTTCATAATATTTTAAGCTTGTTTATAAAACTCACATACAAAAGTAATATACTTGTTATATAATTCTAAGCTGGTTATTGATTTGCGGACTAATTCAAAGCTATAAGTGTAAATCTTGAACTTGAGCTTTGTGTTAAATGAGCCTTCAACGAAACTCAAACTTGTTTCGGCTTTCACAATTGGATCTCGAAATAATGAGGATGATTTGACATAGCCAGCTTTAATCAAAACAAATATATTAGCAGTTTCTAAGAGCGAAGGTGTAACGGTAAATCAACAACTATTGTAATATATACCAAAAAATGCTTAAACTTCTTGTTATATATGCATCAAAAACTTGTATTTTAGGTAAATATGATATTATGCAAGTTTTAGCAGGTATATATGAAATTCCCCTAATTATTTTATTAGTTTTTCATAATCCGTTTCGTTATTTTTTTTAGTTACGGTTGGACTGTTTTGGTTTGGACTTTATGTTTGATTATTTTAGGTTTTGCTTATTAGCAGTTGTTCGGGTTTAATGGTTTGTAAGTATCGAAATACAGAAGACGCATAGGCCTTGGTATTAATATTAGTATTTGTATAGAATTTTGATTGGTAATTGATTTTGTATTGGTGATGAATCTTAACTAATTTGACTATGTCTTGAGTAGTTATGTATATAGCATCTCGGCATTAACAACATGTTTTGGTTCCGCTTAGTTTCACTTGATTACGTCTCGTTCTGCATCCGTCGGCATGAATCTGCTCTGTCTTCTTGAATTTGCTCTTCCTGCCTGCATTTGCTCTCGTTCATCTCTTTATTTGTGTTGCTCTGCTTTGATTTTGCAATCAGGTTTGGTTTGGCATCGACCGGGTCATTTATTTTTAGACCTGATTTCACTTTGTTACAATTTGAATTGCATCGGATTGAGACTTCGTCTAGCACCGAGTTCGCACTCTTGCAGACTCAGCTCTACGTTTGTTTTTCAGTTTAAGTTTATTTTATGTTTGACAAACTCTCAATGTTCACTGCTGCGACATTATGAATTTGAGGGGGATGTTACCTAATACGTTCTATAGGCCCAGCCCGTTGATTTAGGCCCGTCTAGCACTTAAGGTTAAGTTGTTCATTTCCTTTTTAATGTAATGTAGTCTATGTAATTCATTGAATTTGATTAATATATATTCCTACATAACCAGAATCACCACCAACATAGTGTAATAAGGCAATCAACATAACCACCAAAACATACCTCAACTAAACACAAATATACCTCGCAATTAAAAAGAAAAATTGGTTATCTAACCGGCCGAGTCATGCAAAAAGCTAGACGCAAATGAGTTGTCTTAAGTTAACGCCAGACGCTCCGTCTTATACTTTCTTGGTCTTTGAAAAAACTTTTTTTGATACTAAAGGATTATTCGTGCATAGCGACGAATGTGTATAGTAGCGTTAATTTGTATGTGCTTTTTTTATGTATATATCTGTGTGGATGAGAGTGAAGAAAGTTAGAGGTATAAGTAATTAAGTATCTTTTATATAATAAAATAATTACATCTATCAGATTAAATCTTATATGAAAATAAATTGGACTAGTCAGAATGCATGATTTTGCCACGTAGGCAAAATCGTGCGATCTAATTGGTCAATAAAAAGTCAAAATTGAATCAATTTGGTCAAAATTAAAAAAATATGACGAAGAAAAAAACACATAAAAATATATGTGTCAAATTTGTGAAAACAAAAACTTGAAAAAAGAGGAGATAAATAATAAAACTTCAGTGGTTTAACTTTAAATAAATTATATAGAGTTAAAAGTGTAAATTTATAAATTTACAAATTTTATTATAACTTTAAAAAATAAACAAATAACCCCTTAAACTTTATACCTCTAGACTTTATATTTTAAAATACAACAAATGTAAATAATTTCTTACTTCCAAACAAAGATTTAACATTATCTAATCACATCTCAAATCTACCCGAAGACTTTTTGGTGGATTTTTCATTGTCGGCCTGAAATCATGTTGTACAATCGAAGCTCATCGAATGTTCACTTGAGCCGACTCCGGGCTACCTAAAAGGGTAGTTTTGTTGGGATTAGTTGGCTCACAATGTCGAGTCAGAAAACAGGTAAATCAAAAGAAAAGAATTAGTAATCATTCTCAAGTTCATATACCACGTAATATATAAAAGATTTAATGAATCTATTATCTTCATATATTTCGATAATACTCTATAACATAACTTATAAAACAGAAAAAAATAAAAATATACAAGTAATTTAAAAAAACATAATGTATAAACCCCGTGCGTGCATGAGCATTAAAACTAGTTTAAATATCTAAAGATTGCATTACCTTTATATGTATGAATATTTTAATCTGATAATATTACTTATTTTTAAAAAATTTAATTTTTTTTATGTTAACAAATGTGTGTTTCTTTCTATATGTAATATAGATATATACGGTATATTTTTTTCTCAATTTAGAAACAATATAGAGATTATCTAAAAGTTACCATAAAATATATTAGTATAACACGAGATATCTAAACCGACCCTAAATATATTTATAAATACAGGCCATTGGATCTCATAGCAAGTCCATAGCACAGTCCACCATTGCAGGCTTCAAGAAAAGTTTAAACCCATCGTCTTTGGATCCAGGCCTTCATCTTGTTTGGTATATAATATCTTATTCTTTTAATCCCTAAACCCTAAATTTTGTGTTTTTCTTGTTTAGTTAAGATTGATGATTTTCCATGATGGGTTATGAAGTTCGATGGATTTTACAAACTGTGTCATTGATTATTTATCGTTTGGTTTGTTGGTTGTGTAAATAATCGTGGCTTGTTGAGCTTTTAGTTATGGCTTTTGGATTTTATAAAAGACCTAATATTGTGATGATCACTCATGCATGTTAGATATTTGATCGTTTTTAGCCATGGAACACAAATATTAAAGCAAAAAGACCTAATTAATGTCTTGGTTTAGGGTTTAGGGTTGAGTATAGTTGTTATTCATGATTCACATAGGCATATGATATCACGCAAAAAGCCTTACTCGAACATTGGTTTTAAAGCAATACATTATTAGCCAACTTGCGTAAAACTCATATATTTTACCCATAAAAAATAGATCGTGTTTAAAACGGCGTTTGTGTTAGATTATTTTCCGGGCTTATGAGGTCGTGTAGATTTGGAAAACCTCACGAGCCGGCATTTTTTTGGCATATGAACTTACTGAATTGAGCTTATTGCCTATTTAAGGTCATAGGCTGAAAAAAGTTGAGCTTATGAGCTAAATAACACAAGCTCATAAGTCCACTAAATAAGACAACACGAATAACCCCTAACCACCTCCAAACACTAGAAACTGATTTTTGAACTTGTATGTGTTGATTGAAGTTGTGTAATCAGTAGTTTTAGTTTAGGTCAAGCACTAGAAACTGATTGTCTGCTAAGAACATTTAGAGTACGGTTCAGTTACGGGTAGTAAAATAAATTACCCGCCCCGCGTCGGATAGTTCAAATTGTCCAACTAACCGAACCGAACCGCCCCGTGAACACCCCTAATAATGTACCATACTACCATGATGAAAACATTTTGATGTCCAAAACAACACCACTGCTGAAGGTAGTAAAACTTGACTTAACTTATGATATAAAGTTTGGGAGTCTTTCAGTTTACATGACTTGTAACGAATACGTTGAAGAGGCAGAAATAACTGAATTATAATATGTGGATATATGTAATGTTTTTTAGATGTGTTTTGTGTAGTCTGTACATTGTACCCCATTTGTTTGTTGCTTTTTTTTATGAAGGTTATTATTTATTCTTTTTTATGTATTTGTTTGTCATACTTAAACCAGGTTTTTGTTTGTATGACAGTCCTATAGTCCCATGGATACCAGTTTTACAGAAAGTAATGCACTCGTTGACTTTGAGATGAAGCCAGAATATTTTGACACGTTACTGAACAATAATGTGGAGATACAGCCCACAAAGCGTCAAAAAAAAGGTCTATGGTTTGGGAAGATTTCACTAGAAAAGAAGTTGGCAATGGAGAAACAAGAGCCTTCTGTATGATTTGCAAGCAAAATTTCGCATACATAAAAGGTTCCAAAAATTTAGGCACCAGTCACCTCAAACGCCACCTGGAACACCACAAAGGCCCTTCAAAGATTAGTGTTCAGGCTGCGGGTCCCATCAAAGACACACCTAGACGATGCAAGAAATATACACCTCAGCGAGGTTCCAGAACTGCATCGGTTCCTGTGGCATTTGACTCTGAAAGGTGTCGCCATGAAATCGCTCGAATGATTATACTACATGACTATCCACTTCACATGGTCGAACACAAAGGGTTCATGACTTTTTTTCATAACCTTCAGCCTAAGTTCAACATGGTTGACTTTAATACCGCTCAAGGCGACTGTGTAGCAACTTATCTTAGCGAAAGATCAACCATTGAGAACTTGATTGCACGGATGCCGGGTCGGATTTGCCTTACACTTGACCTATGGAATTCAAACAATACAACTGGTTATGTTTTCATAACGGGTCAGTTTATTGATAGTGAATGGAACATACACAAAAGGCTACTAAGTGTTGTGATGGAACTGTATCCTGAGTCTGAATTCGCTTTTAGTCACGCTGTATGCACTTGCCTCATTGACTGGAACATTCAGGGTCGATTATTTTCTGTCACGCTAAACCAAAACCAACCTTTTAGTGAAATTGGTATCGAAAGTCTCATAAGTTTGCTTTCTGAAAAAAACCCGCGTATCCTTAATGGTCAATTGGTGCTTACTAATTGCCTTGCGCGTGCTCTAACTAGTGCTGCACAAGAAGCCCTTCAAGTGTGTCAAGAAATGGTTAAGAAAGTGAGAGACTGTGTAAAGTATGTGAAAGCATCGGAAGCGCTGGAAGAATATTTTCCTGATCTCAAACAACTTCAAGTACTAAATACCAGAAATTTGTCACTCGATGATCAGACAAAATGGAATACAACTTATGAAATGTTGTTGGCAGCATCAGAGTTGAAAGAAGAGTTTTCTCGTTTAGATTATCCGGATTACTTTAAAAGCCCAAGTGGTGAAGATTGGAACCTTGTTGACAATCTTTGCACTTACTTGAAGCTAATTTTTGACACCGCGAGTATGATGGCATCGTCAAATGTCCCCACAGCTAATACTTTTTTTTATGAAGCATGGAAGATTCAGTTGGAGCTAACGTGTGCATCCACAAGTGAAGATAATATCATTAGTACAATTACCAAACCGATGCTAGAGGGCTTTGATAAGTACTGGAAAAGCAGCTGTTTCGTGTTGGCAATAGCGGTTGTAATGGATCCACGGTTTAAGACGAAGTTGGTTAATTTATGCTTTACAAAGATTTTTGGTGACGAGGCTGCGTCCTATATTAATATAGTGGATGAAGGGATTCATCAGCTTTTTCTAGATTATGCTGCTGGTGATGTCACTGGATATTTAAGCAACGGGGATGGGCATGGGCTCGGGCATATATATTTTGATGATTTTATTATGGAGAGTGCAAGTCAACAATCGAAGTCAGAGTTGGATCAGTATTTGGAAGAGTCTCTTTTGCCTAGGATTCACGAGTTTGATGTTATACGATGGTGGAAGTTGAATGAGCCTAAGTACCCAACATTGTCAAAGATGGCTCGTGATATTTTGACTCTTCCTGTGTCGACTGTTGACCCTGAGTCTGTTTTTGATACTGGTGTAAAGGAAATGGATCGTTATAGGTGCGCTTTGAAGCCTAAGACGGTTGAGGCACTTTACTGTGCTAAGGATTGGTTGCGGACTGTATCAATAGAGAGTATGGACTCCCTTGTGAAGATGGAATTTCAAATATAGTGTGGGGCTTGATATTTTGGTGTTTATAGTTTTTTTGTCTCGTTTATCTTTAGATTGTGCTCATTTGTAAATGCTGTCGGGATAATAAGTTTGAGTATTATATAGGTTTAGTTTGTTGCGTTTGAGATCATAATTGTTTTGGTTTAATGCTGATTTTGATATTTGATTGTTTACCTTTCAACGGCACTAATTTTTTGCTGCAGACAAAATATCACATATCAGAATTATGTGAAGACTATGAGACTAGACAGAATGTTTACCACGGAGATTGTATAGAAATAAGAACAAGTAATGAACGAGTATTTCATTCCGCCTTGCCTGTTATGTATACACTTGGCTGTCAATAGTATTTAAACAGATAGTTTAACTGTGGTATCTAGCGCTTACTTTGATTCTACATTTAAAGACTCTTCCAGATACTGATCCAACTCTGACTTCAATTGTTGACTTGCACTCTCCATAATAAAATCATCAAAATATGTATGCCCGAGCCCATGCCCATCCCCGTTGCTTAAATATCTAGTGACATCACCAGCAGCATAATCTAGAAAAAGCTGATGAATCCCTTCATCCACTATATTAATATAGGACGCAGCCTCGTCACCAAAAATCTTTGCAAAGCTGAATTCAACCAACTTCATCTTAAAGCGTGGGTCCATAACAACCGCAATTGCCAGCACCAAACAACTGCTTTTCCAGTACTTATCAAAACCTGCTATCATCGGCTTGGTAATGGTAGTAACGATTTTATCTTCACTTGTTGATGCACGTGTTAACTCCAACTGAAGCTTCCATGCTTCGTGAAAAAAATTATTAGCTGTGGGGACACTTGATGATGTCAGCAGATTCGCGGTGTCAAAGATTAGCTTCAAGTAAGTACAAAGATTGTCAACAAACTTCCAATCTTCACCACTTGGGCTTTTAAAGTAATCCGGATATAAAGTATCTAAACGAGAAAACTCTTCTTTCAACTCTGATGCTGCCAACAACATTTCATAAGTTGTATTCCATTTTGTCTGATCATCTAGTGACAAATTTCTGGTATTTAGTACTTGAAGTTGTTTGAGATCAGGAAAATATTCTTCCAGCGCTTCCGATGCTTTCACATACTTTACACAGTCTCTCACTTTCTTAGCCATTTCTTGACATACTTGAAGGGCTTCTTGTGTACTAATTGACCACTAAGGATACGCGGGTTTTTTTCAAAAAGCAAACTTATGAGACTTTCGATACCAATTTCACTCAAAGGTTAGTTTTGGTTTAGCGTGACAGAATATAATCGACCCTGAATGTTCCAGTCAGTGAGGCAAGTGGATACAGCGTGACTAAAAGCGAATTCAGACTCAGGATACAGTTCCATCACAACCTCGCTTGTTTGCAGCCATTAAAGTTGGAGAATCACCCATTACATACTCGGATTTATTTGATAAGCTCACTGATTTCGAAAGGATGCTGAAAGAAAAAGACTCGACGTCTCTTTCTATAATTCCCACTGTGAATGTGACTCAAAGGCAAAATTCCAAGGGAACTCAGTCCCAAAGATCATTTCAAGGTTACCATTCAAATCATCAAAAATCGCATGGTGGTTACAACGGAAATACTAATCGTCTCCTCTGGCAAAGGTCAAAAGGAAATCGCCCATTACCGAGCAGGATTATATTTGTAAACTTTTGTGAAATTAGCAGGGACATACACGGTGATTGTAGGAAGCTTGCAAAATTCATAAGGGAAAACAACATTTCTTTTGTGATTAATCAGAGTCTCCAAATGCACAACAAATTGCTACCACTGCTACTTGATCTATGCAACAACCATTGTTATATAGACAGTGGGGCCTCTCATCAAGTCAATCTAAATTTATCTCTCTGTAGACGTATGCCGACTATGAGGTCCAGACGAGATATTCTTGGGTGATGGTAATAGTCACCCTATTTCACACACTGGTAACACACAACTGGGGATTGATTAGGACACACTCATTTTTTATTGGCACACTCATATGTACAACCCGGTGAAGCAGTGTATGATAAATGTACAACTGTTTAATGCACAGGTTGGAGTGTACTAATCAAAAGTGAGAGTGTCCAAATCATCTCCCCACACAAATCTATATACATCTCATAAATCACTTGCTCTTTCTAATGTTTGTGTGTTCCAAACTTACGGCAGAACTTAATAATCCATTGCCAAAGCTAAGTAAAATCTAACCCCCCGGTTTCATGGCTGAATTCTTTTCTTCACATTTTCTTATGAAGGATCTTTGCACGGGGGCGCCTCTACTACGGGGGGAGAACATCGGTGATGTTTATTGCGTAACTTTTCCACGTCATCCACAAATAAACTCCACATCAAATGTTCGTTATCCGATTGGCATCACAAACTAGGTCATCCGTCTAATAAAGTTAGTTTAGTTCTCAAGCAAAATGGTTTTAATGTTCATTTAATTTCTGATTTTCGTTGTAACTCATGTTCTATCAAAAAAAGTCACAAGTTACCATTTCATTTCAATTGATGGATCACCACTAATTGATAGCCAACACCCAATTCCCTCACAAACTACTACTCAACCTTCTACCTATGACTCACCTATTCCTTCTTCAACACCGCAAGCACCCTCTTCTCCACAACAACCTACTGATTCACCATCTTTGCCACCATCAGTCACTTTATCTCCGGCACCTGCTACTTTTCAAAAGCAAACACCTGATATCTTTGAAGAAGAACATACACCTCACACCTTTCAGCAACATACACCTAATAACCTCTGATCCAACACACACATATTCGCCTCCTGCTACATCTCACTCTTCCTGTCCGACAGCCAACTACGTCTCAACCACCACAACCCCAATCCAACTTACAGCATCCAACTCATGAAAAGAAACGAAATCCCAAATGCTTTAACGAGAAATATGTTAATACCGTATGTAAACACCCACTTCCTCAAACCTTGGAACCCACTACAGTAAACCAAGCTATCAAAGATAAAATATTTTGAGTAACTAGAGAACATTTCGTCTATAGCTACCAAAATAAATTACATCTTGCATTTGTCACGATGTAGCAAGTTTATACCGCAATAAGTAAAACATACTAGCATCATCTGCTGGTAATTTTTCTATAGACTCATTTTATTCCATAAGGTGCTAAATATCCCTTGTGGCATCATGACGATATAGGCGGAATTAGCATGCTTAATATTCAAGTTAAATGAGAGCAAGAATGGCTAGTCCCGTCATCAACACAAAAGAATTTGATAATTCTACTACAACAATACCTAAGTACATTGCTACTTGTAGGCATTCTAAAGATAGAAAGTAAATAAATTGCTATTTAATTCTACACATGATGTAACACATACAATGTTTACAAATCAGTAGAGGGCTATGCAATTTATTACTGAAATGAACATTCTTGTAAATGGAGTCAAATTTAGTGGAGCCTACAAGATTTATTTCCTAGTTAGTTGCCCATTTAATTGTCTAGCGTTGCTTGAAAATAATTAATTACTTTTCGAATATGAACAAACAACCATGTTTTAAGTAACCTTTATTTTATATGATAACAAGTTCCATATCTGAGATTGCTTTTTGAAATATTATCTATAGAATAATAATCCACAATTCCTTATTAAACATTATAGTTTGAAATCTACTTGTAATATTTATGACATTATCATATTGTTTATACAATTGCGCGCTTGTCGTATTGTTTGTTTACCTTAGATAATGTTGTCCCGTACACAAGTGGGAGAAATCTTAAATGTGTGCAAGGAACAACATATAACAATATGATTAGTGGTTTCTCTTGACCGCAAGGTGAGGAAGCTAATCAATCTACTAGGACTTAAACACCAAGATGTTTGTTGCCCTATTACATTAAATGTCAAAGATATACTATAAGCTACTTCAACATTTTGACTACTTGTTTTTAGTCAATAGACTTATGGTTAAATTAAATAATCATACTTAATGAAGTACACAATTAAACCTTGAAATTATAATGAACTCAAGAGCATAGCGATATCATGAATACTTTAGTTAGATATAATTATGTTTACTAGCTAAGACATAATTTATAAAGTTTCTTGAATTTATCAAAGACTCATAACATAAAAGTAAGTAAGTTGACTTGTAAGTCTTCTAGTTAACACATTAACAAATGTCCTTGAATATTCGAACCTGTAACGGATAACTTTTACATGTTCTGTTTTCTTGAAACCATAACAGTAGAGTTAACATAAGGTTCCTCAATTATTTCAAGGACTTATAATGGTATACTTGCCATGTTCCTGATTTTTCTGTAAACAACAAAATATGGAAAGTCTTGACTTGTTCAGTCATCTTGTGAACACATGACAAAGAGGGTCCTTGCGATTCAAGAATTAAACATTATAGCATGCTCTTGTTTTGTTTAAATATTATTGTCTTCCAATTGGCTGACCAATGACAATTATTTGAACCTAAAGAGAATAATTATCTATGGAATTTTTGATGGAGTCTCACAATTCCAAAACTCATAGAATACCACATTATTATGGTGCGTCTATTGTGTTGAAACAAACTATATTCATATTATTTGATTTCTAATAACTTTAATTGCTCTACCTCTAAAAATAAATCAAGGTTAGAATTTTGCGTGTGTCAAGAATACACTCAACAATAATTACCAACCAAGAAGGAAATTAAGACATCATTTATAGTGATTGAGATAAATCCCATTATTTTTTTGATTAAAAGTTCTAATTTGTTAAATATCAATTATGAAGCATTATTACTAACAAGCAAGAGATAAGAACTGTAAAATGCATTTTGATGTCCCCAATAAGTAAAAATTCATTGCTGCTTAAATACTTAGTATTTAGAGAATTTTCTCTACTTACAAAAGTAAGTGGGAGCACCTAAAAATCTTGAAGATATTCAAGAACAAAATATATAACCTTCTAAATCCACTTGCTAATGTCACACTGAGGTTTAACATGTAAATGTCAAACCAAAGTATATTAGAACTCTCATTCATAAATCCGCAAGGATGCCTCATCACTTGATTGATATTGTAATATCAATGCTGAGGAATATAAATTAGAAGATCATTAATCAAACCTGCTAATTGCTAAGATACATTATCACATCTTGAATCTGATAAAGGTCTTAGAATTATGAATGATAAAGATGCAGTCCTTAAAAGCCAGTCAAGTTTTGAGCTTGATTGATCTTTCAGCAAAAAAGTAAACCTGTGAGGTTAGAATGAGTTTCTTTTGAAGAAGGGCCCATAAGGACAAAATTGATACATTATTAATGCCTGACTAAAAATTGATAAAATTTTGATCTACGTCAAGCATTGACTATGATTAAATCTCTTTTCTGCACGTATTAATTATATAAAGATATCTAATTGTCATACAATGATTTCTTGAATCTTAAATAAGTCAAATTAAGGTTCATAACTCTTTCCTGGATGATTACCTTGGCGAGGACGATGTGTGATCATAAAGGGTTATGAGTCTATATTTGAAATATGGCAATTAAGTTTTAAGACTCTTTCCTTAATGATTACATTTACGAGGACGATGTGTAATCAAAAGGTTATGAGTATATATATATATATAATCTTTATATAGTATACAAGATGAAAGAATCCAAGTGTGGATTGGATCATGCATCTAGGAGCTAAGATATTAAGTTTAATCACAATATGATTTCTGATTAAATTAAGATGACTCCTGAGTACATCCAACATTGAGTAGGAGCACCATGTTGTTTTTCTTAAATTCATATGTTGTATGTCATATTGAAAGTATCATTCCACATAAGCTAGATATTAAACCTTAAGATTGGAATGAAACTTCTCTTGAGAATTTAGGATAAAATAAACGACCTTGAATACATGTTTTATTAAGATAAACGTATGCGGAAATTAAGTCTAACACAAATGCAATATGTCATTAAAGCAAGTCTTAAATGATATATTTCACTTGAGAAATTAGTACAAAAGGAGTGGAAACTTGTGTTTTTTAACTAAGGTTCATCATGTATAATATTATAATTGTGTTTGTGCTGGTTTATTATTTGGCTATGATAGCAAGATGAGCTAACAACAACAGTATCTAATTGAGAGTGATTACATGACTGTTAAAACAAATGTTTACGAATTATAAAGCATAACGTTGTGTGTGTCAACTGATGCTAGAGAATAATCAATTCCTAGTTGAAAAAGGATTTCATCTTTTATGATAAATCTACTAACTAGATATGATCAGCTAAGAGCATTGTTGCGTAACACATTAAAGAATGAGAAATACATTAACAAATTTTATAGAATCTGTGAAAGAAGATAGTCAGAGATAGTATGTTGTTGACTTCAATACCCTACGAAAAGTACTTTTACCTTGTCCCAAACTATGACTCTGCAATAGTATGCACGTGAACAATAAGACACTCATCTTATTATTCAAATCTTTCAATCATTATGTGAATTTGAAACAAGTATTCGGAAAGTTTTACCCTCAGATAATATTTAGCTGTCTTGTAAGAAAGAGTTGAAGAAATGTTAGAAACATAAACTTCAACTTGCTAATTAGTTTCATGCATATCTGTTTTAGTATTTAGATAATTAGGATTGTAAAACAATTTTAACTTCTGACGAATAAAGATACTTGGTATTTGTTCTTCATTCATAAAAAATTGTTATCCTAGTTTGCAAGTTTAAACCATGATGATTATTTATCATTCTAAATAATTCCTAGTCTTAACAATATGGGAATATTGTTATGTAAGCAAAATGTGGAGTGTTGGTTATAATCCGTGAATATATGGATTTGTGTCCCACCATACTACATATGTATTCACAAGGGATGCATATGGTGATACCCCACCATTGATCGTACTTTTGGATCCATGTCCATAGAGTAAAATGCGAAAAAGGTTTAAAAAACGTCCTTGGACTTAGATGCAGCAAGTTCCTGATATGTGTGGATACCTCTCATTGATATAGTCCAATGGTATCCTACAATATGGTAGTCATAAAGGCTATTTTTGGATGTATGTGAAGCATGCATCCACAACACTATGTTAGTCAATAACGGATTTGTTCCTCCGCCCCCACTGATATGCGCAGAAAGATGCATTGGGCCCTCTTAGATTTATATCAGGATAATGTGTGGCCCGCACCCAAAGGGTAATGCAAAATGATTCATTCATTACAATTGGTAATATCTGAATATTATTTCTATAACGAGAAACATAATGTTAAACTATATGGAATGACTTAGTATCCATATCTATGGTTTAATGGTATCTGTAACAAAGGGATGATCATAAAGCAAGAAACTTATATAGCCAAATAATAGCTGAGATAATTTTTGAAACTCTTATCTCATAATATTCCTAATGAAAAAATAATTGTGTGGGTTGCTAGACTTTGCCAATTATAGGTATAAGTGTTAGGTGCTACTCCAACTCCTAAGTGGGAGCTGTTTGATTATGGTTGTCGGATAGCACGTGTCATTACGAATATGTGAGCCTATTGGGGGCACACGACGTAAATACAACAGAGAATGGCGTTAATAACTTCACAACATATAAAACGAGGGACTAAATTTGACAAAACCTGAACTCCAAGGGGAACCAAAGTGGGTTTGGCCCTACTATGAGGTTTCCTAGATGGGTTTTGTGTTTAATTAGAATTATAAGGAGGGCCCAAGAAGGTTTTTCATAGAAATTAAAGGTTTGGGTGCTATATAAACACCCATAACCTACTATCTATCATAATTGCTCATGTCTAAACCTTTCCTCCTCCTCTCCCCACCGAAAATTGCCTGCCCCTCTCTAGGGTTCTTTAAGGTTCGGTTCTAATACCTCAACCAAATTCAGTTGAACCCAATTTGGAATTTTAGGTTCTTTAATTCGGTTTAAAGATTTCGATTAATTAGGGTTTATATAAACCTAATCTGGATTAATTTGGTATCAAGATCACAAAGGTTGTTTGAATTAGGGTTTGTTGATCCAAAAGGTACAATTGTTGCTTTGTTCAAAAAGTTAAGTCAGACAACTTATACTTGTTTCTGTTGAACGTGATTGTTTGAGCAACCGTAGAGGTGATTGTTTTAATCACTTATTTATTTTCAAGATCGAATTGCTGAGAGGTACGTTTTCTATTTACTTTTCATGTACGTGTTAACCATATGCTATTACTTACAGATTCAATCCGCTGCGTACTCCTAGTTATTTGATTACCTAGATGTTAAATCCCAACAATGAGCTGGCAAATTTTGGCATATGACATACTGAATTGAGTTTATTGCCTACTTAAGGTCATAGGCTGAAAAAAGTTGAGCTTATGAGCTTATTAAATTTAACACAAGCTCATAAGTCCACTAAATAAGACAACACGAACAACCCCTAACCACCTCCAAACACTAGAAACTGATTTTTGAACTTGTATGGATTTGATTGAAGTTGTGTAATCAGTAGTTTAGTTAGGTCAAGCACTAGAAACTGATTGTTTGCTAAGAACATTCAGATGTAAGATATAACTCCTATATTATCTGATAATCTATGACATGTTATATGACCCATGAGTGGGCAATACTAGTTTCGGACCTAAAAAGTTTTATAAACAAATTGGCATAATGTAACCATACATAACCATGATGAAACCATTTGATGTACCAAAACAACACCACTCTACACCACGTGCTGAATGTAGCAAAACTTGACTATAACTATGAATAAGATTGGTGAGTCTTTCAGTTTACAAGACTTGTAACGAATACGTTGAAGAGGCAAAAATAACTGAATTATAATATGTGGATATATGTAATATTTTTTAGATGTGTTTATGTGTAGTTCTGAACATTGTACCCAATTGTTTGTTCTTTTTTTTAATGAAGGTTATATTATTTATTCTTTTTTAATGTATTTGTTTGTCATACTTTAAACACGTTTTTTGTTTGTATGACAGTCCTATAGTCCCCCCAAGGATTAACCAGGTTTACAGAAAGTAATGCACTCTTGACTTGAGATGAAGCCAGAATATTATGACCCGTTACTGAACAATAATGTGGAGATACAGCCCACAAAGCGTAAAAAAAAGGTCTATGGTTTGGGAAGATTTCACTAGAAAAGAAGTTGGCGATGGAGAAACAAGAGCCTTCTGTATGATTTGCAAGAAAAATTTCGCATACATAAAAGGTTCTAAAAATTTAGGCACCAGTCACCTCAAACGCCACCTGGAACACTACAAAAGCCCTTCAAAGATTAGTGTTCAGGCTGCGGGTCCCATCAAAGACACACCTAGAAAACGAGGAAGAATATACAACAGTTAGCGATAGGTTCCAAACTGCAGTCTGTTCCTGTGCATATGACTCTGAAAGGTGTCCGGCCATACATCCGCTCGAAATGATTATACACATGAACTTTCACTTCACATGGTCGAACACAAGGGAACATGACTTTATTTTTCATAACCTTCAGCCTAAGTCAACATGGTAGACCTTTAACCTGACTCAAGAAGACGACAGTGTAGCAACTATACTAGTTAGCGAAAGATCAACCATTGAGAACTTGATTGCACGGATGCTGGGTCGGATTTGCCTTACACTTGACCTATGGAATTCAAACAATACAACTGGTTATGTTTTCATAACGGGTCCGTTTATTGATAGTGAATGGAACATATAACAAATGCTACCTACTAAGTGTTGTGATGGAACTGTATCCTGAGTCTGAATTCGCTTTTAGTCACGCTGTATGCACTTGCCTCATTGACTGGAACATTCAGGGTCGATTATTTTCTGTCACGCTAAACCAAAACCAACCTTTTAGTGAAATTGGTATCGAAAGTCTCATAAGTTTGCTTTCTGAAAAAAACCCGCGTATCCTTAATGGTCAATTGGTGCTTACTAATTGCCTTGCGCGTGCTCTAACTAGTGCTGCACAAGAAGCCCTTCAAGTGTGTCAAGAAATGGTTAAGAAAGTGATAGACTGTGTAAAGTATGTGAAAGCATCTGAAGCGCTGGAAGGATATTTTCCTGATCTCAAACAACTTCAAGTACTAAATACCAGAAATTTGTCACTCGATGATCAGACAAAATGGAATACAACTTATGAAATGTTGTTGGCAGCATCAGAGTTGATAGAAGAGTTTTCTCGTTTAGATTATCCGGCATACTTTAAAAGCCCAAGTGGTGAAGATTGGAACCTTGTTGACAATCTTTGCACTTACTTGAAGCTAATTTTTGACACCGCGAGTATGAGGCATCAAAATTTCCACCACAGCTAATACAATTTAGATCATGAACATGGATATCAGTTGGAGCTAACTGTGCATCCACATGAAGATAATATCATTAGATACAATTAACAAACCGATGCATAGAGGGCTTTTGAATAAGTACTGGAAAAGAACACTGTTTCGTGTTGGCAATAAAGCCGGTTGTAATTGGATCCACGTTTAAGATGAAGTAGGTTGATTTCGCTTTGCAAAGATTTTTTGTGACGAGGTCTGCGCCTATATTACTTCATAGTTGGATGAAGGGAATCAACACTTTTACCTAGATTATGCTGGTGGTGATGTCATCTGGATATTAAGGAGCACGGGGATGGCATGGGCTCGGCATATATAGTTTTAGTTGATGGATTTTATTATGGGAGAGTGCAAGTCAACAATCGAAGTCAAAGTTGGATCAGTGTTTGGAAGAGTCTCTTTTCCTAGAGTCCTAGTTTTGATGTTATAGCGATGGGTAGGAAGGTGAATGAGCCAAGTACCCAACACTCATGTCGAAGAGTCTCGTGATAATTTTGACTCTTTCCTGGTGTCGAACTGTTGACCCTGAAGTCTGTTCTTAAATACTGGTATGAAGGAATGGAACGTTAAAAGGAAGTTGCCTTTGAAGCGCTGATCGTTAGGCACTTTACTGTGCTAAGGTTGGTTGCGGACTGAATCAATAGAGATTATGGACTGACCCTTGATGAAGATGGAATATTCAAATATATGTGGGCTTGATATTTTGGTTGTATATAGTTTTATTTGTATCTCGTTTTATCTTAGATTGTGCTCAATTGGTAAATGCTAGTTCGGATAAAAAGTTTGAGTATTCTATGAGGTTAGATTTAGTTGCGTTTGAGACCTGAGATTGTTTTTGGTTTAATGCACATTTTATAATTGATTGTTTACCTTTCCAACGGCACTAATTAGTTGCTGCTGACAAATATCACATATCAGAATTATGGTAAGGACAATGATACTAGAACCGAATTAGATCAAATCCGGTAGTAAATGAATTCATTCCCTCTGAGATAATAAATATGTTTTATCGTTTTAATGACAACAGATACTGAGATAATTCAGTGGGGCAGTTCTAGTTGTGCCCCATATTTACCACGAGATTGTATAGAAATAAGAACCAGTAAATGAACGAGATTTCATTCCGCCTTGCCATTTATGTAAACCACTTGGCATCAATAGGAAATTTATTTAAACAGATAGTTTAACTGTGGTATCTAGCGCTTACTTCGATTCTACATTAAAAACCAATAAGTGAAATTGTAAGTTACGTTGACCCAAGTGAAATTTGAAAGATTGTTTTTGAAAGACTGGACATCGGAAAGAGTGGGTCAACCTAACTTATACACTTGTATATGAAGGAGGATTAGATGACTTTATATAAAATTAACCGTCGAGGTATGGAGTGTTAAGGATAAGCCTAAAGAGTTACTAACTGTAGAGATAGCTTATAGAATTTAAAATATTTTTAGCTTATCAAGTTGTTGTAACTATTAGCTATTTTATCTCTCGGAAATCTGTATGTATATATGTACATCAACATTATTCAATGAAATCAAGTTTTATGATCATCTTCTAATCTTTACATGGTATCAAGAGCCAAAACACTCTAACGAGTTCATATGCATTTTTTTTCTCTGTTCTTTCATCTATGGCCTCAAACATTGTGACACTAAATGCCCCAGACTCACTTTCCAATTAAACTAACTTCCTTCAACCCTTATTGGCCTTGATTTGCTGCAATATATTGATGGAACTCTAGCCATACCATCTTAGTTTTCCGACAATGAAAGAAAGACAATCAATCCAGCTTACACTCATTGGTAGTTGTTCAGATATGATACAACCAATCATATCATCAGCTTCATCCTCTAAAGAAGCATGGGAACGCCTCTTGCATAGTTATGCAAATGCTTCGCGATCCAGGATCATTTCGCTTAAATCTAAGCTTGCTAAAAATCCAAAAGGCAATAAATCTGTTGCTGAATTTCTCAATGAAAATGTGGTCCATTGCCGATGAACTAGCCCTCATTCAAAATCCTATCAGTAAAGAATCACCCATTACATACTCGGATTTATTTGACAAGCTCACTGATTTCGAAAGGATGCTGAAAGAAAAAGACTCGACGTCTCTTCCTATAATTCCCACTGTGAATGTGACTCAAAGGCAAAATTCCAAGGGAACTCAGTCCCAAAGATCATTTCAAGGTTACCATTCAAATCATCGAAAATCGCGTGGTGGTTACAACGGAAATACTAATCGCTCCTGGCAAGGTCAAAATGGAAATCGCTCATACCGAGCAGATTATTTTTGTAACTTTTGTGAAATTGCAGGACATACCACGGGTGATTGTAGGAAGCTTGCAAAATTCTTAAGGGAAAACAACATTTCTTTTGTGATTAATTCACAGTCTCCAAATGCACAACAAATTGCTACCACTGCTACTTGATCTATGCAACAACCATGGTTATTTGACAGTGGGGCCTCTCATCATGTCACATCAAATTTATCTTCTCTGCAGACGTATGCCGACTATGGGGGTCCAGACGAGATATTCTTGGGTGATGGTAATAGTCACCCTATTTCACACACCGGTAACACACAAATGGGGATTGATTGGGACACTCTCATTTTTTATTGGCACACTCATATGTATAACCCGGTGAAGCAGTGTATGATAAATGTACAACTGTTTAATGCACAGGTTGGAGTGTACCAATCAAAAGTGAGAGTCTCCAAATCATCTCCCCACATAAATCTATATACATCTCATAAATCACTTGCTCTTTCTAATGTTTTGTGTGTTCCAAACTTACGACAGAACTTAATATCCATTGCAAAGCTATGTAAATCTATACTCGGTTCTGTTGATTTCTTTTTTCTTATTTCTGTGAAGGATCTTCGCACGGGGGCACCTCTACTACGGGGGGAGAACATCGGTGATGTTTATTGCGTAACTTTTCCACGTCATCCACAAATAAACTCCACATCAAATGTTCGTTATCGATTGCATCAAAAAACTAGGTCATCGTCTAATAAAGTTTAGTTTAGTTCTCAAGCAAAATGTTTAATGTTCATTCAATTTTGATTTTCGTTGTAACTCGTGTTCTATCAATAAAAGTCACAAGTTACCATTTCATTTCAATTGATGGATCACCACTAATTGATAGCCAACACCCAATTCCCTCACAAACTACTACTCAACCTTCTACCTATGACTCACCTATTCCTTCTTCAACACCGCAAGCACCCTCTTCTCCACAACAACCTACTGATTCACCATCTTTGCCACCATCAGTCACTTTATCTCCGGCACCTGCTACTTTTCAAGAGCAAACACCTGATATCTTTGAAGAAGAACATACACCTCACACCTTTCAGCAACATACACCTAATACCTCTGATCAACAACACACACATTGCCTCCTGTTACATCTCAATCTCCTGGTCCACATGCCACTACGTCTCAACCACCACAAACCCAATCCAACTTACAGCGTCCAACTCATGAAAAGAAACGAAATCCCAAATGCTTTAACGAGAAATATGTTAATACCGCAAGTAAACACCCACTTCCTCAAACCTTGGAACCCACTACAGTAAACCAAGCTATCAAAGACCCTCTCTGGGCTAAGGCAATGGATCCGAGTTAATGCTTTATTACATAAAGGGACATAGGAATTTGTACCCAAACGTCTACTTGCCAATCGGGTGTTGTAAATGGGTTTTTTCGAGTCAGCGTAAGCTGATGGTACTATTGACAAGTTATAGAGCCCGAATGTGGCAAAAGGCTTCCTTCAGGAACCTGTCTCGGACGTGATTATTTTGAGACCTTTAGTCCAGTTTCTTAACTCGTCACGATCCAGATCATCTTGTGTCTCGCACTATCAAAAAATTGGCCTTTGTGTCAACTAGACGTAAATAATGCATTTTTGCATGGTACACTCCATGAAGATGTTTTTATGATTCAGCCACCTGGATACATTCATCCTCAGTTCCCCAATCATATTTGTAAGCTTCGAAAGGCGCTATATGGTCTCAAACAAGCACCCCGCGCTTGGTAACTGAAATTGAGAACTTTTTTTTACTTGCGAAAATCACAAGTTGATGCTTCTTTGTTCCTTTATGATCTAAATGGAATTACAGCTTACTTTCTCGTATATGTTAATGATATCATGTTAACAGGAAACAATACAAAATTCTTGGATGAGTTTGTTAACAACTTAAGCATCAAGTTCTCAATAAAAGATTTGGGTACTTCACATCAGTTTTTGGGAGTAGAAGTCATTTCTACTCCATCCAGGTTATTTCTCTCTCAACACCGACATATAGCTGATTTACTATCTCGGTTTAACATGGCTGGTGCTAAAGAGGTTTCGACACCCCTTAGTTCTACATAAACATTATTACTTAATGATGGTTCACACACAGTTGATTCGTCGTCTTACAGAAGTATTGTTGGATCATTACAATACTTGGCTATTACTCGTCCTGATGTTTCTTTTGCAGTCAACAAATTGTCTTAGTTCATGCATCCTCCTACACAACTTCATCTTCAGGCTTTAAAAAGAGTACTACGTTATTTAAAAGGCACAATTCATCATGGGCTCTTTCTTAATCGAAAATCAGCCATCACTCTTACAGCTTTCTCTGATTTAAATTGGGGTGGTATAAAGGACAATGGCCGTTTTACTACTGCCTACATTTTATATTTGGGTTCTAACATTATATCTTGGCGATCAGCCCGACAGAATCTGTCTCCGTTTCATCTACAGAAGCGAGTACAAAGCCTTAGCAAAATATGCATCGGCTAAGATGATGTGGGTCCAAAATTTACTTCATGAACTGGGAATATCTTTGCACGAAACTCCCACCTTATTTTGTGATAACCCAGGTGCCACTTACTTATGCGCGAATCCAATGTACCACTCATGCATGAAGCATGTTGCTCACTTTGTTCGCGAACGGGTTTCTGAAGGCTCATTACGTGTTTTACATATTAGCTCCAAGGACCAATTGGTTGATATGCTTACCAAGCCTCTGGGTCGAAGTTAATTCATGCATTTTCGTTCCAAGATTGGAGTCTCCGATTGATCCTCCATCTTGCGAGGGCGTGTTAAGGATAAGCCCAAAGAGTAACTAACTGTAGAGATAACTTATAGAATTTAAAATATTTTTAGCTTATCAAGTTGTTGTAACTATTAGCTATTTTATCTCCTGGAAATCTCTAGCTTCTCCTATATATATGTACATCAACATTATTCAATGAAATCAAGTTTTACGATCATCTTCTAATCTTTACATGGAGGAGGTGACATGTAGACAACCTTACCCCTACCCAAAAGTATAGAGACTGTTTCTAAAGAACTTCCGGCCTTTTTGCAAGAAAATGAGGATCGAACCCTCACTTATGTCTCGGAGATTTTCCAACCAATCCAACCTTGCTTAATTAGATGCCTCTATATGATACATTCATAATTCATAACAATAATCATACACTGCCTTTTGTTCGAAACCAAATCCAAACATAGCATTAGAATAACCCCCCTAAAGACAAATACATACAAATACATAATGGGTTTGTGGATGAGCATACTTATTACTTGCTACGCTTATCAGCCTAGAGAAAGAAGATAAGCTTACTTTTCTCGGATTTTTGCCATGAGTTTACTGCTTATTTGAACTTACAATAATTAGTTGATAAACTCGATCATACGCTGAGTTTACATGCATGGCATTAGAATAGAAACTAGTAAAACACAAGTTAAAAACACAAACAATAGTCACTGAAAAGCCGAGACCGGAAACGTACGAGACAAGCCAGAAGAAGTACCAAAAGTAATCTTGCCATTATTATGATCACCGACAAAAATGTCTGAAATCCCGACCCAAATCAAAAGCTCTTTACTCTTAACACCAGTCAAGTTCCTCATCCTCCCCTCCTCAACAAACGCAGTCACTTCCACATAATACGATACTTTACGACCTATTTCACTAAACAAATGTTGGCTTTTCGTCTTCCTGCGAACCCATACGAACCCAATCGCCGTGTTGTGCCCCACTTCGGTCACGTCGGTCATTGGGATCAACCCTTTTGGGAGGTTATATTTGGTTAAAAGGCTTTGTGTTTTTTGTTTGTATTCTTTTAGACGTGCCAACTGTGTGTTGCATTATTCTTTTAGATATTACTAGTTTTAATCCCCGTGCGTGCACGGGGCTTGTACATTATGTTTTTTAAATATATTTATAATTTTTATTTTTTATATTTTATAAGTTATGAAAGTTTAAGGGGTTATTTGTTTTCTTTTTTAAAGTCATAATAAAATTTGTAAATTTATAAATTTACACTTAACTTTATACAATTTATTTAAAATTAAACCACTAAAGTTTTATTAATTACCTCATCTTTTTTTCAAGTTTTTGTTTTTATAAATTTGACACATATATTTTTATGTGTTTTTTTTCTTTATCAGATTTCTGCACCAAAATAATGCAAATTTTAAAAGTATTTAAGCTTTTTAATTAAACATATATTCAAAAATAATAAAAAATTTGAAGCATTATACCTAATAAGGAAATATTCTTTTTTTTAAATGCAAAAGTCTCAACTTTTCGTTTTCCTTTTACTACTTAAAGATTATTATAAATATAACATTCACGACTAATCCACTGATCGTTTTGACAGTGGCCACGGTGCCTACAGTATCGGGTCTCTCATTTTGGGTCAGCCCGATATTTGGTATTTGTTTTTTAAATTTGTATGCACAAAAGAGGAGGAAAAAATAATATTTACAAAAGTTCCGGATTTATTCAGATAAAGAAAAATACTCCGCGAAAGCATCTTCGATACCTAATAAACTTTAAAATAATTGTTATGGTCAGAACGTACAACACCATTATATTAAAAAAACACCCATATAGCAAAAAAAAACAACAATTTAAACATGAGCCCAACACATAAGCCATATAAAAAAAATTGTTACTAACATACACTTTTTTTTTTATTTTTTAATTTTTTTTTTTTAAATTTGTATGCCAAAGTAGGAGGAAAAGAAGAAAATAATACAAAAGTTTTTTTTGTTTTTTTTTGATTTATTCAGATAAAAAAAATACCGCGGAAACATCTTCGATACCTAATAACTTTAAAATAACCGATATGGTCACAAACGTACAACCCATTATATTAAAAAAAACTCATATAGCAAAAAAAAACACTTTAAACATGAGGCCCAACACATAAGCCCATATAAAAAATTTTACTATATACACATTTGTGACTAAACTAGCCTAAAAATTCGCATAAATCTGGCCCAAAGTAAAAAAAACTAGCCCAAAATTAGCCTGAAATCTGGCCAAAGTAAAAAAAAAATACAAAACGGTCCCTCAATCTATTTAACTATTTACGATTTTCTAACACAAAAAATCCCGTAAAAAATTAACAAAAAAACACGTCAAGTTTTTATTGTTCACAACTATTTTACATTCATCGGCCCAAAAAAAAGATATCGAACCGTCCCAAAAAAAGAAAATATTCGGGAAAAATTTAACCCGTCCCAACGCAAAAAAAAATCCCGAATCGTAAAAAAAAGGAAATATCCAGGAAAAAATTAGCCAAAAAAAATTGGCCCAAAGTAAAAAAATACAAAACGGACCCTCACCTTTTAACTATTTTGATTTTTTACACAAAAATTCCCGTAAAAAAATTTACAAAACCGTCGTAAAAAAAGAAAATATTTGGGAAAAAATTAGCTTGTCCCAACGCAATTTTTTTTTCCTCGAATCATACAAAAAAAAATTTATATTAAAAATTAGCCCAGCCATGACGCATCGCCCAAAAAAAAACCCCTGAAACGTAAAAAAAAATTATTCGGGAAAAAATTAGCCCCGCCACAACGCGCGAGTTCTTTTGCTTGTTTATTTACATGTAGGGTACTAGTCTATGAAATAGTTAACTACATGATTATTGTGTACCATAGAAAGTTAGAAACGATTCTAGGTTCTAGTTATTTATATCTAACTATAAGTATAATTAGTATTTATATGCACATTGTATAAGTTATCTATATTACAGTACATATTTAAGTAATACATATTTATGTATTACATATCTAAGTAATACATATTTATATGTAATTGTACAAGCTAATTCTAGCACTTAGTTACAATAATTGAATTGAATATTGTATTTATGATAATCTCATATTAATTAATAAAAACATGTTCTCAAAAATAATTAAAAACTTGAATTGAATATTGTCTTATGATAACACCATCTGTCATGTTTTTGTGGTTTCGTAGTTTTGGGGTAGTTCGTAGTTATGTTTATATTTATCTTATATATCACATCGCCCTAGAAGTAAACACGGTAAGCACTCCCTTCTCTTATAAAAGGAGGTGCAAGGATTGAGGAGATGTAGGATATGGTTTAATATTTTGATATTGGTAATAAAGCTTTGCTTTAATCAATTCTTGGCGGTTTTGCTAAGATTCTCTTAATAATCGGTATTCTTTTGAATCAACGATAGTTGGAAGATTGTTTCTGGTATTCGGGTGAATCAACAGATTCAATTTGTGATATCTCATTAGTTTACTACATTCGTTAGAGTCAGGTTGGTATTTCTTCTTTTTTTTTACTACGTCAATTCGTGTGTTCGTTTATTTGACTACATCATTACTTATACTAAATTGACATTTTACTAACTAGATCAACTTATTTTTCATGGAGTTAAACTCGATAAAACGTCTAGAATGGTTAACCGTGAACCGAACCGCGGGTAACCGCTCATTTCGGGTAACCGCAAGTCCGGTTACCCGCCTAGTACGGTTCGGTTACGGGTAGTAAAATAAATTACCCGCCCCGCGTCGGATAGTTCAAATTGTCCAACTAACCGAACCGAACCGCCCCGTGAACACCCCTAATGTACCATACTACCATGATGAAAACATTTTGATGTCCAAAACAACACCACTGCTGAAGGTAGTAAAACTTGACTTAACTTATGATATAAAGTTTGGGAGTCTTTCAGTTTACATGACTTGTAACGAATACGTTGAAGAGGCAGAAATAACTGAATTATAATATGTGGATATATGTAATGTTTTTTAGATGTGTTTTGTGTAGTCTGTACATTGTACCCCATTTGTTTGTTGCTTTTTTTATGAAGGTTATTATTTATTCTTTTTTATGTATTTGTTTGTCATACTTAAACCAGGTTTTTGTTTGTATGACAGTCCTATAGTCCCATGGATACCAGTTTTACAGAAAGTAATGCACTCGTTGACTTCGAGATGAAGCCAGAATATTTTGACACGTTACTGAACAATAATGTGGAGATACAGCCCACAAAGCGTCAAAAAAAAAGGTCTATGGTTGGAAGATTTTCTCTAGAAGAGAGTAGTGGCGATGGAGAAACTAAAAGAGCTTCTGTATGATTTGCAAGCAAAAGTTTCGATACATAAGGTTCCAAAAATTTAGGCACCAGTCACCTCAAACGCCACCTGGAACACCACAAAGGCCCTTCAAAGATTAGTGTTCAGGCTGCGGGTCCCATCAAAGACACACCTAGACGATGCAAGAAATATACACCTCAGCGAGGTTCCAGAACTGCATCGGTTCCTGTGGCATTTGACTCTGAAAGGTGTCGCCATGAAATCGCGAGAATGTTATTCGCTACAGGTTATCCACTTCACATGGTCGAACACAAAGGGTTCATGACTTTTTTTCATAACCTTCAGCCTAAGTTCAACATGGTTGACTTTAATACCGCTCAAGGCGACTGTGTAGCAACTTATCTTAGCGAAAGATCAACCATTAAGAACTTGATTGCACGGATGCCGGGTCGGATTTGCCTTACACTTGACCTATGGAATTCAAACAATACAACTGGTTATGTTTTCATAACGGGTCAGTTTATTGATAGTGAATGGAACATACACAAAAGGCTACTAAGTGTTGTGATGGAACTGTATCCTGAATCTGAATTCGCTTTTAGTCACGCTGTATGCACTTGCCTCATTGACTGGAACATTCATGGTCGATTATTTTCTGTCACGCTAAACCAAAACCAACCTTTTAGTGAAATTGGTATCGAAAGTCTCATAAGTTTGCTTTCTGAAAAAAACCCGCGTATCCTTAATGGTCAATTGGTGCTTACTAATTGCCTTGCGCGTGCTCTAACTAGTGCTGCACAAGAAGCCCTTCAAGTGTGTCAAAAATGGTTAAGAAAGTGAGAGACTGTGTAAAGTATGTGAAAGCATCGGAAGCGCTGGAAGAATATTTTCCTGATCTCAAACAACTTCAAGTACTAAATACCAGAAATTTGTCACTCGATGATCAGACAAAATGGAATACAACTTATGAAATGTTGTTGGCAGCATCAGAGTTGAAAGAAGAGTTTTCTCGTTTAGATACTTTATATCTAGATTACTTTAAAATCCCAAGTGGTGAAGATTGGAACCTTGTTGACAATCTTTGCACTTACTTGAAGCTAATTTTTGACACCACGAGTATGATGGCATTGTCAAATGTCCCCACAGCTAATACTTTTTTTATGAAGCATGGAAGATTCAGTTGGAGCTAACATGTGCATCCACAAGTGAAGATAATATCATTAGTACAATTACCAAACCGATGCTAGAGGGCTTTGATAAGTACTGGAAAAGCAACTGTTTCGTGTTGGCAATAGCGATTGTAATGGATCCACGATTTAAGATGAAGTTGGTTGATTTCAGCTTTGCAAAGATTTTTGGTGACGAGGCTGCGTCCTATATTAATATAGTGGATGAAGGGATTCATCAGCTTTTTCTAGATTATGCTGCTGGTGATGTCACTGGATATTTAAGCAACGGGGATGGGCATGGGCTCGGGAATACATATTTTGATGATTTTATTATGGAGAGTGCAAGTCAACAATCGAAGTCAGAGTTGGATCAGTATTTGGAAGAGTCTCTTTTGCCTAGGAGTCATGAGTTTGAAGTTATGCGATGGTGGAAGCTGAATGAGCCTAAGTACCCAACACTGTCGAAGATGGCTCATGATATTTTGACTCTTCCTGTGTCGACTGTTGACCCTGAGTCTGTTTTTGATACTGCGCTTTGAAGCCTGAGATGGTTGAGTCACTTTACTGTGCTAAGGATTGGTTGCGGACTGAATCAATAGAGAGTATGGACTCCCTTATGAAGATGGAATTTCAAATATAGTGTGGGGCTTGATATTTTGGTGTTTATAGTTTTTTTGTCTCGTTTTTCTTTAGATTGGGCTCATTTTGTAAATGCTGGTCGTGATAATAAAGATTTTGAGTACTTAATATAGGATTAGTTTATGGCATTTGAGACTGAATTGTTTTGGTTTTAATCTGCATATTTGATATATGATTGGTTTACCTTTCAAACGACACTAATTTGTTCTGCAGACAAAATATCACATATCCAGAATTATGTGAATGAACTATGAACAATAGACAGAAATTAGATCAAATCCGGTGGTAATAGGAATTCATTCCCTCTAATAATAAATATGTTTACGTTTATGTCTGGAATTCATTCCCTCTGAGATAATAAATATGTTTTACGTTTGTGCCCATATTTACCATGGAGATTGTATAGAAATAAGAACAAGTAATGAACGAGTATTTCATTCCGCCTTGCCTGTTATGTATACACTTGGCTGTCAATAGTATTTAAACAGATAGTTTAACTGTGGTATCTAGCGCTTACTTTGATTCTACATTTAAAACCAGTAAGTAAAATTGTAAGTTACGTTGACCCAAGTGAAATTTGAAAGATTGTTTTCGAAAGACTAGACATCGGAAAGAGTGGGTCAACCTAACTTATACACTTGTATATGAAGGAGGCTTAGATGACTCTTATATAAAATAAACCGTCGGATATATAAAATTAAAACCGTTCGAGGTTTGGTGTTAAGGATATGCCTAAAGAGTAACTATGTAGAGACTAGCTTATATGGAATTTAAAATTTTTAGCTTATCAAATTGTTTGTAACTATTAGCTATTGTATTCCTAGAAATCTGTAGCTTCTCCTGTATATATGTACATCAACATTATTTAATGAAATCAAGTTTTACGATCATCTTCTAATCATTACATGGTATCAAGAGCCAAAACACTCTAACGAGTTCAGATCCATTTTTTTTCTCTGTTCTTTCATCTATGGCCTCAAAAAATTGATTGTCTTAAATGCCCCAAACTCACTTTCCAATTAAACTAACTTCCTCCAACTTCCCTGTCTGGAGAAAACAAATTCAGTCAACCCTTATTGGCTTTGATTTGCTGCAATATATTGATGGAACTCTAGCCATACCATCTCAGTTTTCCGACAATGAAAGAAAGACAATCAATCCAGCTTACACTCATTGGTATCGACAAGATCAAACCTATCTTAGTGCCATCCGTGGTAGTTGTTCGGATATGATACAACCAATCATATCATCAGCTTCATCCTCTAAAGAAGCATGGGAACGCCTCTTGCATAGTTATGCAAATGCATCGCGATCTAGGAATCATTTCGGCTTAAATCTAAGCCTTGCTATAAAATCCAAAAGGCAATAAATTGTGCTGAATTTCTCAATGAAAATTGTGGTCAATGCCGATGAACTAGCCCTCATTCAAAATCCTATCAGTGAAGAAGACCTTGTTCAAATCATTACCCAGTTAGGGGATGAGTTCAACTCGCTTGTTGCAGCCGTTAAAGTTCGAGAATCACCCATTACATACTCGGATTTATTTGACAAGCTCACTGATTTCGAAAGGATGCTGAAAGAAAAAGACTCGACGTCTCTTCCTATAATTCCCACTGTGAATGTGACTCAAAGGCAAAATTCCAAGGGAACTCAGTCCCAAAGATCATTTCAAGGTTACCATTCAAATCATCAAAAATCGCGTGGTGGTCTAAATACAGAATACTAATCGCTACTTGGCAAGGTTCAAAATGGAAATTCGCTCATACCGGCCAGATTATTTTGTAACTTTTATGAAATTGCGGACCTACCACGGGGGATGTAGGATGCTTGCAAAATTTCTTAAGGGAAAACTAATTTTTTTGTGATTATTCACAGGTTCTCCAACTGACGCAAAACAAATTGCTACCATTGCCTACTTGATATAGCAACAACCATGGCTATTTGACTGTGGGGCCTCTATTCATGTCACATCAAATTTTTCTTCTCTGTGACGTATGCCGACTATGAGGTCCATGACGTGATTTTCTTAGTGTGGTAATAGTACACCCTATTTCCACACACACCGGTAACACACAAAATGGGATTGATTGGGAACACACTATTTTTTATTGGCCAACACTCTTATGCTACATACCTGGTGAAGCAGGGTATGATAAATATACAAACTATTAATGCCACAGGTTTGGATTGTGTACTATCGAAAGTGAGAGTGTCCAAATCATCTCCCCACACAAATCTATATACATCTCATAAATCACTTGCTCTTTCTAATGTTTTGTGTGTTCCAAACTTATGGCAGAACTTAATATCCATTGCAAAGCTATGTAAATCTAACCCGGTTTCTGTTGAATTCTTTTCTTCTCATTTTCTTGTGAAGGATCTTTGCACGGGGGCGCCTCTACTACGGGGGGAGAACATCGGTGATGTTTATTGCGTAACTTTTCCATGTCATCCACAAATAAACTCCACATCAAATGTTCGTTATCCGATTGGCATCACAAACTAGGTCATCCGTCTAATAAAGTTAGTTTAGTTCTCAAGCAAAATGGTTTTAATGTTCATTCAATTTCTGATTTTCATTGAACTCTTGTTGTCTATCATAAAAAGTCACAAGAGTTACCTTTCATTTCAATTGCATGGGATACACCACTATTTGATAGCCAACTACCCAATTCTCCCTCACAAATATAGCTACTATAAACCTTTTACCTATGAACTCCCCTATCCTTCTTCTAACACCGCAAGCACCCATCTTCTCCACTCATCTACCTACTGTTTCACCATCTTTGCCACCATCAGTACTTTATCTCGCACCTGCACTAACTTTTCTAGAGCAAACACATGGATATCTTTGTATGAAGAACATACACCTCCACCTTTCAGCAATACATACACCTATTACCTCTCTGATCAATACAACACACACATTCGCACTCATGTTACATCATTAATCTCCTAGTCCAAACAGCCACTATCGTCTCAACACCACTAAACCGCAATCCATTCTTACAGTCGGTCCAATCTTGAAAGAAATGAGATCCACAAATGCTTTAACGAGACATTTTGTTTAATACTCGTTAGTTATATACTCACACTTACCTCAAATCCTTGGAAATACCTCTACTACTGTAAACCAAAGCTATCAAAGACCCTCTCTGGCGATAAGCAATGGATCATGAGTTTATATTAGATGTATTTTCTTTAAAGGATCATGGAATTAGTATCCAAATCATCTCACGTGCAAATCGGTTGTAAATGGGTTTTTCGATCAAGACGTAAGCCTGAGGTACTATTGAATAAGTTACATTAAGCCCGAATCGTGGCATATAGGCTTTTCTTCAGGAACCTGTCCCCGATGTGATATTTTGTTGAACCTTTAGTCCAGTTTCTAATTACGTTACGATCTGGATCATCTTGTGTCTCGCACTATCATATAATTTGCCTTTGTGTCACTAGACAGTTATATTAGGCAATTTGTGCACTGGTACATTCAATGAACAGTTGTTGTTTTGATTCAGCCACCTGGATTGCATTCATCCTCAGTTCCCACTATCATTTTTGTAAGCTGCCGGGAAAGGCGACTATATGGTCTCAAACAAGCAACCCCGCGCATGGTACTATCGAATTGAAGAATTTTTAAATTGCGAAAATCACAAAGATGATGCTTCTGTGTACCTTTATGATCTAAATGGAATTACAGCTACTTTCTCGTTTATGTTAATGTTATCGTGTTAAAAGGAAACAATTACAAAATCTCTTAGTATGAGTTTGTTAACATCTTAGAATCAAGTCTCAATAATAAATTTGGGTACTTCACATCAGTTTTTAGGATGTAGAAGTCATTTCTACTCCATCGCGTTATTTCTCTCTCAAACACGGCATATAGCTTGTAAGTTACTATCTCGGTTTAACCATGGTGGTTGTAAGAGGTTTCGACACCCTTAGTTCTACATAACATATTACTTAATGATGGTTTTCTACAATAGTTGATTCGTCTTATTGTGCTGTCGGTCGTCTTACAGAAGTATTTGTTGGATCATTCATAATATTGGCAATTTGCGTCTGATGTTTCTATTGGCAGGTCAACAAATTGTCTCAGTTCATGCCCCCACCATGCTCTACACAACTTCATCTTCAGGCTTTAAAAAGAGTACTACGTTATTTAAAAGGCACAATTCATCATGGGCTCTTTCTTAATCGAAAATCAGCCATCACTCTTACAGCTTTCTCTGATTCAAATTGGAGGGTGGTATAAAGGGACAATGGGCCGTTCATACTAATGCCTACTTTTTTATTTGGATTCTAACATTATATCTGGCGATCAAGCCACGACAGAAATCTGTCTCTCGTTCATCAACAGAAGCGGAGTACAAAGCCTTAGCAAATGCATCGGCGGAGATGATGTGGGTCCAAAATTTACTTCATGAACTAGGAATGTCTTTGCACGAAACTCCCACCTTATTTTGTGATAACTCACAGGTGCACTTTACTTATGCCGTGATGTAGGTGTTCCATACTAATTGCATGAAGCATGTTGCTCACTTTGTTCGCGAACGGGTTTCTGAAGGCTCATTACGTGTTTTACATATTAGCTCCATGGGACCAATTGGTTGATATGCTTACCAAGCCTCTGGGTCGAAGTTAATTCATGCATTTTCGTTCCAAGATTGGATCTTCGATGGATCATCCTTCTTGCGAGGGCGTGTTATGTGATAAAGCCCAAAGGTGTAAACTAACAGTAGAGATAACTGATAGATTTAAAATATTTTTTAGCTTTCAAGTTGTTGTAACTTTAGCTATTTTATTCCTGGAAATCTCTAGCTTCTCCTACTATAATTATAGTACATCAACATTATTCAATGAAATCAAGTTTTCGATCATCTTTAATCTTTACATGGAGGAGGTGACATGTAGGACAACCTTACCCCTACCTCAAAAAGTTAGAGAGACTGTTCTAAAGAACTTTCGGCCTTTTTGCAAAGAAAATAAGGGATCGATCCTCATTATGTTCTTCAGAGATTTTCCAACCAATCCAACCTTGCTTATAGATGCCTTTTTTATGATACATTCATATTCTTAAAACAATAATAATACATGCCTTTTTTGTTCGAAACCAACTCCAAACATTGCATTAGAAGAACACCCCCTAAAGACAAATAATAAGACAAATACATATATGGGTTTGCTGGATGAGCATACTTATTACTTGCTTATGCTTATCAGAATCCAGAGAAGAAGATATGCTTCTTTTCTCGGATTTTTTGCCATGTGTTTTACTATTTATTTGAACTTTACAATATTAGTTGATATCGATCATACGATGAAGTTTAATGCATCGGAATTAGATAGAAACTAGTAAAACACAAGTTTAACAACCAAAAAAATAGTCACTGAAAAAGCCGTGACCGGGGAAACGTACGAGACAAGCCAGACAGAAGTACCAAAAGAATCTGCAATTATTATGATCCACCGATAAAAATGTCTGAAATCCCGACCCAATTCAAAGCTCTTACTCTTAACACCTGTCAAGTTCCCTCATCCTCCCACCTCAACAAACGCAGTCACTTCCACATAATCGATAATTTACGACCTTTTCAATAACAAATGGTGGCTTTTCGTCTTCCTTGCCGAACCCTACGAACCTCCAATCGCCATGTTGTCTGGTGTGCCCCACTTCGGTCACGTCGGTCATTGGGATCAACCCTTTTGGGAGGTTATATTTGGTTAAAAGGCTTTGTGTTTTTTGTTTGTATTCTTTTAGACGTGCCAACTATTTGTTGCATTATTCTTTTAGATATTACTAGTTTTAATCCCCGTGCGTGCACGGGGCTTGTACATTATGTTTTTAAATATATTTATAATTTTTATTTTTTTTATTTTATAAGTTATGAAAGTTTAAGGGGTTATTTGCTTTTCTTTTTTAAAAGTCATATTAAACTTTGTAAATTTATTAAAATTTACATTAACTTATACAATTTATTTAACAATTAAACCACTAAAGTTTTATTAATTACCTCATCTTTTTTTCAAGTTTTTGTTTTTATAAATTTGACACAAATATTTTTATGTGTTTTTTTTCTTTATCAGATTTCTGCACCAAAATAATGCCAATTTTAGAAGTATTTAAGCTTTTTAATTAAACATATATTCAAAAATAATAAAAAATTTGAAGCATCATACCTAATAAGGAAATATTCTTTTTTTTAAATGCAAAAGTCCCTAACTTTTCGCTTTTCCATTTATCTAAAGTCATAAGATATTTATAAATATTAAACTGTTCACCAGAATAATCCACTGTTCGTTTTGACAGTGGGTCACCGGTTTTGGCTTACAGTATCGGGCTCTCATTTTGGGCCTGCCCGATTTTGGTTTTTTTTTTTTTAAAATTTGTATGCACAAAGTAGGAGAAAAAAAATTATTACAAAAGTTCCGATTTATTCAGATAAAAAAAAATACCCGCGGAAAACATCTTCGATAACTAATAACCTTAAAATATTGAATATGGTCACACAAAGTACAACCCATTATATTAACAAAAAAACCATATTGGCAAAAAATACTCTTTAAACATGAGCCCAACACAAAGCCATATTAAAAAAAATTTCTAACATACACATTTTTTTTTATTTTTTAAGTTTTTTTAAAAAAAATTGTATGCATCAAAAGTAGGAGGAAAAAAATATTACAAAAGTTCTGATTTATTCAGATAAAAAAAATTACCCGCGGAAAACATCTTCGATACCTAATAAATTTAAATTATGCGAGCTTTTTGTTTTTTTTATGGTCACAAACGTTACAACATATTATATTACCACAAAAAAACTAATATAGCAAAAAAAAAACCACTTTAAACATGAGGCCCAACACTAAGCCATATAAAAAAATTGTTTCTAATATACACTTTGGTCGACAATAAACTAGCCTAATAATTACGATAAAATCCTGGCCCAAAGTAAAAAAAAAAACTAGCTCAAAAATTTGCTGAAATCTGGCTACCAAAGTAAAAAAAATACAAAACTTCTCTCAACTTTTAATATTTACGATTTTCTTACACAAAAAATCACGTAAAATATTAACAAAAAAAAAACAGTCATAGTTTTATATTGTTCAAAACTATTTTACATTCTATCTGCACAAATAAAAAGATATCGAACCGTCCCAAAAAAAGAAAAATATTCGGGAAAAATTTAACCCGTCCCAACGCAAAAAAAAAATTCCCGAATCATACAAAAAAATTTTAATATTAAAAATTAGCCTCGCCATAACTCGACCTACTAGCCCAAAAAAAAAACCCCCGCAAACGTAAAAAAAAAAAAATTATTCGGGGAAAAATTTAGCCGGCCTTCAATCGCAGCGATTCTTTTGCTTGTTTTATTTCCCATGTGGAGGTACTTGTCTATGTAATGTTATACATACATTGATTATTGTGTACCATAGAATGTTAGAAAGATTCTAGGGTTTAGTTATTTATATCTTAAAACTATAAGTATAAATTAGTATTTATATGCACGTGTATAAAATTAGCTATATTATAAGTATCATAGTTAAGTAATACTTACTTATGTTATTTACATATCTAAGTAATAAATATTTATTGTACATTTGTACAATCTAAAACTAGCACGTTAGTTACAATAACTGAATTGAATATTGTCATTATGTTATTCTCCATTATTAAATTTAATAAAAACATGTTCAAAATAATTAAACTTTTATACCAAGGTTATAAATAGCGTGAGGCGTGACGTGACGGCATGATCAAGCCTCACGCCTTAGTGGCTATGGCGTAGCATTTGCGTTTTTAAGGCGTGGCTTAAGGCGACCCAAAATATGAAATATTTATATATTTATATCATATTTCGTATATATTGAGGTTTCTAAAGCGTATTGTTAATATGAATAAAGTTAAAAAACTATCCTTCAAGTAATTTCTTCAAGTTTGAAGGAAAAATTTTTCTATCGGAGTTGAATCTAAACGCTCGTCATGCATACGCCTTTAGCGCGTCTTTCGCGCCTTTTCTGCCTCCGCTATCGCCATCCTTGGTCCATTTTGTAACGTGGAGATCATGCCTCACGTCTTAGCGATGCCTTGGCGCCGCAAAAGCGCACCTTTTAGAACACTGCTTTATACCATTAAAGTTTAAAAATTAATATTAAATGCTGCTTGCACAAATAAATTTTCTAATTTGGTGTTTCATTTTTATTTTTTTTTGTCAATATTGCTATGATTATCATAAAGTCTGTTATCCCCAAAAAAATATGTAATCGGGAAAAATATGCTCGTAAAAAAATTTGTTTACAGGGTACCCGCGCCACATGTGTAGGTAACCAGGATAGTTTATGTTAGCATCAAAATATTGAGTCAATCTTGAAGTTCGGTTCTAATTATGTATTTAGTCTTGGTCAACTTCTCTTAGTTAATGTTGTAATAGCTATATAGATCGGGAATCGGGCTCGATAGTTAATCTAATATTGTATATGTTTCGGGTTTAATCCCAAGCAAAACTCGAGCCCGGGTCCTAGTTAAATATCCCGCGCGTCATTTAACGCGACGGGGTATATAAACTCTTTTCTATTTAGAAAAGAGTTAGTTGTTCAAAATATATCTTTTCCTTTCCAAAAAAAAAAAAAAAAAAAATTGGCTAATTTTGTTGGTTTATCGTGTTGTTTCTCTTATCCTACATGTTAAATAAGGTGTATTGTTACCATACCATGTGATACACAAGCCTCAAGATCGATAACAAAGCTACAAAGATTCAAATTTAGTTGGTGTTCTTCGTGGAGAGTTGCACCCTTATCTGTCTTCTGTCACCGCCTCTTTTTGTCTCCCCTTCTTTCTTCTACTAGCTCTTTTTACTTTACACTCATTTTCAGTTATCTGATTTCTCTCGTTCTTCCCCTTTTAAGAATTTCGGTCATGAAGCATCCACAAGGAAATACATGTTGTTGTAAGTTTACGTGTATAAGGTTTGGTTCCTATTACATGGTAAAGCTTTATTTCGTGGGAAATAAGCTCATTTGTAATGAATATGCAAAAATCGAGCTTGGTGTTCATCATGGCGGTTTGGTAAGATAAGGGACAAGATCCACGTTTTTAGGAAAAAGTCAAAGGCGAGTTGCTGGTCAAAGGCGAGTTGCTCACATAGCCGGCGAGTTGTCAATAGGTTTAGCAGCGGTTTGCTTATTTTAATTCAGGAGGCGAGTTACTATAAAAAGTTAAACGGCGAGTTGCTAAACGGCGAGTTGCTAAACGGCGAGTTGCTCAAAGGAACAGGCAGCGAGTTAGTCAGACCAGGCAGCGGTTTGTTTATTTTAAATACACGGCGAGTTGTCAAAAAAAGGCAGCGGTTTGATTATTCTATTACACGGCGGTTTGCTTACACTAGCAGCGGTTTGATTTAAAAAAATATATATATCCAGACGACACTCTTTTTAGCGACACTTTTTTTACGGAAAAAGTTTAGTACTATGTAATTTTTTATATAGCCTTTTTAACTTATTTTTACATCAAATTCAAATTTTGGTAATAGCGTAAATTTTTTTTCGGTCGACACCTTTTTAGCGACACTTTTTGGCGGGAAAAATTAAGTAAAATATAATTTTTTCTATAGCCTTTTTAGCTTATTTTTACACCAAATTTAGATTTTGGTAATAAGGTAAAATTTATTTTTTTCATAATCCAACTGCGCCGAATTCCAAACAAATCATCAAACCATAAGCCAAAACCGCATTAATCATACAAGAAACAAACCTCAACAACAATCGATTATTCATTCATGGTTTTCTATTGATTTTGTAAAATCCCGTTAAATCATTTATTTTTGAGTGTTCCTGTGTCCACTGTTGACACCGAATCCATTTTTGATACAGGTATGAAGGAAATGGATCGTTATCGGTGCACGTTGAGGCCTGAGACGGTTGAGGCGCTTTACTGTGCTAAGGATTGGCTGCGTAGTGAAATATTCGTGAACATGGATTCTGTTGTGAAGATGGAATTTCCAATCAAAATGGGGCCTCGTAATCCTGTGTTTGCAGTTCTATTTATCTTTAGACTCTGATAAGTAGGCTTGACTGTTTGAGTAATTTGGATTTAGTTAGTTGTATTTGTAGACTTGAATTATGTTGGTTTGATTTTGGTATTTGAATTTATAACCCTAATAACCAATCCTGCTTGTATATTGTTGCAAAAAAATATCACCAAAGAGTGGTCATTGAAATGTATTATCATGCCATTTTTAATACTCTGCCTACCAATCTTAACTCATAGTACTAGATGCATTTAGTTTCAAGAACTGTGCATACGGTCGGTCCATAATGAAAGCAACAAGAATTGAAGCTAATTTGTTTAGGATTTTGTCGAAGAAATGGTCAGCTCCTTCAGCGACTCATGAACAGTCAACACCCTGCAATCTTTTCAATCTTTGTTACGGCGTAAAATTTTGACACTCGAAAAAAGACGAAGTGTATAAAAGTGACTCTATATAAAGATGATTTAATTTTCGTCGCGATAGTATGATTCGTTTCGCGTAACGAGTAACGGTTTGTAAGATATTTATTTTTCTATAACGAATGGTCCAAATTGATCATTTTTAGTTTGATGAAAAAATTGAAATGTAAATGCAAGCAAACCGGTCTTTGATGAAGTTGTATCAACTAAGAGCAACGGGTGCATTAAATTGCTAGTTACTGTCATCTTAACGTCATTTTAGCTTTTTTCTACTTCACTTGCACGGTGCACCTAACTAACACACCCAAAAACATTATCCTCATTAACTTGAACTTAACTTACACTTTTGAGACCCATTATTTATTTTTCTTTTTATTATTTAAAACAACTAATATTTCATTAATGTGAATAAAATTAAAAATTACAATAACAAAAAACATACAAAATTATAAAAAAATAAGAAAAAAATTACGATAACTAAAACTACAATACGATAATTCAAACTACAATACGATAATAAAAACTACGTCGACGACTGCGAACGTCTATATTTTGCCCAGATTTGTTCTCTGCATCTTCTTCTGACAACCCATCGGTTTTTGTTGTGAGAAATCTCAGTTCTTCAAACTTTATCACAGCTCGATCTTTCTCTTGAGCCAATTTCCGTTTGAGTCTAAACTCGGTCGTCATCGAATCTGCAAACACTTGCGTGTTACTCCCCGAGGTGCCCGACGTGCTTTCGGATTTCGTTTTTTTGCTGCACGTGCTCCCGGGGGATGTGGTCTCGAGTCTTCGCCGAATAGCTCAGTGTGTCCTCCTTCGACAGGAGTTGAAGGAACCGCTTCGGGCGCATCCCACTTGGGGTAATTTCGCAACACCTCACACGACCCCTCTTGAGTAAAAGCTCTTCCATTAAACTCATCCTTAAATGCCTTTTTTGCCAGATTCAAAACACCCATCTCATTTTCACAACTTTTACCCAAACGCAAACAACATTTGTATATAGCATTAAACTTTGACAATTTGCATTTAATGTCGACCACTTCGACGTAATCATATCTTTGTTACATTTAAAGGGAGCCGAAGTGTTAAAGTCCGTAAGAACCTTTTCCCAAAAAAAAAACTCTAACTTTTGGTATCTTCTGACATTTGGATCCTCATATACCGTAATGAAACATGTAGCTACTAGCTAGTAGTTCCTCCTTTTCGCCCGTCTAACGGTGAATTTTTTTGTCGAGGGTGCTTGTTGAGGTGGATGAGGTTGCTACTTTTGTGGGTTTTTTTTTGCGGGTTTTCTTTTCTCGGTTGGTGGTTCGGCTTGAGGTGGTTGTTAGGTTTGTTGTTGTAGATGGGTGGTGAATTGGTGGTTGTACATTTTGATGATATTGTGATGGGTTTTGTTGATGTTGTTGAAATCGATGTTGAAGTAGTTGTTGTTCGTATTGTTGTTGAAGAAATTATTCTTGTGTCATATTTGGCAGATTATATTGGGTACCAATTAGAGCAAAAGGGAAGGTTATAAATAAAGATTAAGGATTTATTAGTTAAAAATATATATATCCCTAAATCTCTCTTTCTTTCTCTTTGTGTGCTTGATCGACCGAAAACCCATATACAGGTGTGTTTTCGATTTGCTTTTGTTCGAACGGCAAGGACACAAGAAACAAGTTATCTTTTGTGATTTGATTCAAGGTTTTCCAAAGGAGATTGTTTAACACTATTAGTACTAGCATACTCTATTGCTAAGAACGTATTGTGTACAAATCCGTAGAGAGATCATACTTTAAACTTTATTGTTTCTTGATTGAAGAATTGTTAAAAGGTACAAACTTTTCTTACTTTTCTGTTATTTAATTATATGACTAGATGAAGATCATACGTGTTTATATTCTGCTGTGTACTCGTATTTATTAATAGTTAATATGGTATTTATGTCTACTAATTCCAACAGGGATATTGTGAGGACGAGATTGAATGTTGAGATGAAGGTGTTGCAGGATTTGAAGACAATGACGAGTTTGGAGGCTCCCAAGGATAAAAATTGATACCAAATAATCATTTGGGTTATTAGATAATGTTGCTATATTGAATGGAAAATAAAATTGTGTATAATTAAAAAAAATTGGTTTGTGAGATCACAGTTATATAGATAAAGTGGAATTGAAAACAAAATTAAAAATCTAGCCGTTATGTTTCAAACGGTCGTTTTTCTTAAGAAAAAAAGAAAGAAACCAACACCCCGTTGGTTTATCAACGAAACACCTAACGTAACCCATCTAACGAGCCAAGGTGGAGCAGTAACGCGAACCCAACGAAGCTCCACTAGGTGGCGTTAATGCACCTTGGTGGCTGCGAAGTGAGAAAAACAGAAGATAATTGCTTATAGGTTTCTACCACATAAAAAAAGTTAGTTTGTATGACACTTGAGTTTATCTAGTGTCGTTCTATAAACAAACTTTGGTATATTTAATGATGAACCTTCTTTTATCTACTTTTCTTTAGTTTGGGAATTGGGATGCAAATGGTTTTGGTTTATGATTGTTCAGTTCAATTCAGTTAACTTTTGGATTGAAATTTTTTTTGTACGGAACTCAAAAGGGACTACAATGAGCTCATTTACATTTAGAAGGCTTGACCTCGAGCTCGCTTCAAGCATTATTTTTGCAGCTCGAGCTTGGCTTGCGATATACACTACAAACTCGCGTTCGACTCGTCTTTTTATTATAGTTTGTTGCAAGTAAAACTTCAGACTTAAACTCGGCTTGTTAAGCAAAGTCTTGTTAGGCATGCTAGTATATGTGGCTCATTTAAATATTTTAAGCTTGTTTATAAACACACATACAAAAGTACATATACTTGCTTATATAATTCTATGCTTGTTTAGATTCGCGAGCCTAATCAAGCCATAAGTGTAAATCTTGAACTTGAGCTTATGTGTTAAATAAGCCTCAAACGAAACTCAAACTTGTTTCAGGCTTTCACCAATTGGATTCGAATAACTGACGGATGATTTGACATTGCAGCTTTAATCAAAACCAAATATAAAGCTTTTCTTTCAAACCGAGTGAATGGTTAATCAACAACTATTGTAATATATACCAAAAACATGCTTAAACATTATTGTACATTATGCATCAAAAACTTGTATTTTAGGTAAATATGATATTATGCAAGTTTTAGTAGGTATATATGAAATTCCCCCAATTATTTTATTAGTTTTTCATAATCCGTTTCGTTATTTTTTTAGTTACAGTTGGACTGTTTTGGTTTGGACTTTATGTTTGATTATTTTAGGTTTTGCTTATTAGCAGTTGTTCGGGTTTAATGGTTTGTAAGTATCGAAATACAAAAGACGCGTAGGCCTTGGTTATAATATTAGTATTTGTATAGAATTTTGATTGGTAATTGATTTTGTATTGGTGATTAATCTTAACTAATTTGACTATGTCTTAAGTAGTTATGTATATAGCATCTCGCAAATCAACACAATGTATTTGGTTTCCGGCTAGTTTCACTTGATTAACGTCTGGTCTGCATACCGTTGAATGAATCTGCTTTGTCTTCTGCCTGCATTTGCCTTCGTTCATCTCTTTATTTTGAGTTGCTTCAGCTCTGATTTTGCAATCAGCTTTGGTTTTGCATCGACCTGGTCATTTATTTTTAGACCTGATTTCGCTTTGTTACAATTTGAATTGCATCGGATTGAGACTTCGTCTAGCACCGAGTTCGCACTCTTAGAAAATTAAAAGTCTGCCGACCAGCTTCTACGTTTGTTTTTTCAGTTTAAGTTTATTTATGTTTGACAAACTCTCAATGTTCACTGCGCGAACATTATAATATTGAGGGGATGTTAGCTAACGACGTTCTAATAGGCCCAGGCCCGATGATTAGGCCCGTCTAGCACTTAAGGTTAAGTTGTTCAATTCCTTTTTAATGTAATGTAGTCTATGTAATTCATTGAATTTGATTAATACATATTCCTACATAACCAGAATCACCACCAACATAGTGTAATAAGACAATCAACATAACCATCAAAACATACCTCAACTAAACACAAATATACCCCGCAATTAAAAAGAAAAATCGGTTGTCTAACCGGCTGAGTCATGCAAAAAGCAAGACGCAAATGAGTTGTCTAAAGTTAACGCCAGACGCTCTGTCTTATACTTTCTTGGTCTTTGATTTTTTTTTTCTGATACTAAAGGATTATTCGCGCATAGCGACGAATGTGTATAGTAGCGTTAATTTGTATGTGTTTTTTTTATGTATATATTTGTGTGGATGAGAGTGAAGAAAGTTAGAGGTATAAGTAATTAAGTATCTTTTATATAATAAAATAATTACCTCTATCAGATTAAATCTTATATGAAAATAAATTGGACTAGTCAGAATGCATGATTTTGTCATGTAGGCAAAATCGTGCGATCTAATTGGTCAATAAAAAGTTAAAATTGAATCAATTTGGTCAAAATTAAAAAATATGACGAAGAAAAAAACACATAAAAATATATGTGTCAAATTTATGAAAACAAAAACTTGAAAAAAGAGGAGATAAATAATAAAACTTCAGTGGTTTAACTTTAAATAAATTATATAGAGTTAAAAGTGTAAATTTACAAATTTACAAATTTTATTATAACTTTAAAAAATAAACAAATAACCCCTTAAACTTTATACCTCTAGACTTTATATTTTAAAATACAACAAATGTAAATAATTTCTTACTTCCAAACAAAGATTTAATATTATCTAATCACATCTCAAATCTACCCGAAGACTTTTTGGTGGATTTTTCATTGTCGGCCTGAAATCATGTTGTACAATCGAAGCTCATCGAATGTTCACTTGAGCCGACTCCGGGCTACCTAAAAGGGTAGTTTTGTTGGGATTAGTTGGCTCACAATGTCGAGTCAGAAAACAGGTAAATCAAAAGAAAAGAATTAGTAATCATCCTCAAGTTCATATACCACGTAATATATAAACGATTTAATGAATCTATTATCTTCATATATTTCGATAATACTCTATAACATAACTTATAAAACAGAAAAAAATAAAAATATACATGTAATTTAAAAAAACATAATGTATAAACCCCGTGCGTGCATGAGCATTAAAACTAGTTTAAATATCTAAAAATTGCATTCCTTTATATGTATGAATATTTTAATCTGATAATATTACTTATTTTTAAAAATTTAATTTTTTTTTTAGATATCTACAACAAGAGAAACTCGTCGATTAATGGATAACAATTCACGTCACATTTCAATGAGATGCATAGACGATAGCTCCTGTACGCATACAGGATTCAGGACGAGCCACCCCCATATCATGATGACCCTGGACAACTCAATTCTGGGCTCGCCCATCGCCTGTCCTGCAACTAAATACATTCACCAAAGATAAAGATATGAGATTTTATTCCAACTATGTTCGATGAATACTTGATCAATCTACAGATAGTAACCAGTCCCTACGGCTATATTGTTAAACGCTCTATTGTTTCTACAAATACGTCTGTTTCTTACACGATTGCTCAGATGACCATTTACAAGTCATTCAGTGTCATCACACAAGTGCATCCTCCAGTCTTTCCTCAGGTGTTGCAGACTGGACCAACTATCGAAGACACCCTCAATTACTCAAGCTGGACCTTCATCCCTCAGTTAACCCTGTTTGCAGGAGGAAATAAAAAAAAACCTAGTTTGAACAGTAAACATCAGGGATGTTAGTTTAGCTGAACCCAACCAAGTTACTCAACCACAGATCATGCTCAGAGTTGGACCAAATATCACCCTCTTGATAACACCGTTGGCAATCCCTCTATCCTGTATCTACCAGAAAACACGTTAGCATCTAATGCTTTATGTGCTGTTTCCTACTGAAACTGTCCAAAGTCGGGGGGAAAAAAAAAAACCCCAAAAAGAAAGAACTTCAAAATGCCGTGTGATGAAGACTGCTGGTTTCAAGCCATGCAAGATGAAAATTCACAAATTTGATCGGACTTAAAGTATGTGAATTAGTACTCGCCCAATCTATGTCCATGGTTTCGTCTCTCAAGTGGATCTACATGTAAGCTTGTTGAATATGGTGATTGTACTGAAAAACAAAGCTCGGTTAGGTTGCTATAAGGGGATTTCATCAGAGGAAGTATTGATTTTGAAGAATCGTTTGCTCCAGTGCACGGATAGAGGCCATCAGAATAATTCAGTGCCATGCTGCAACCAAGAATTGATCATCTACCAGATGGATGTCAAAAACTGATTTTCTGTAATGGTGATCTTCAAGAAGAAGTCCTTGTTTGTCAGCCTGATGGATGTGAAAGGACCAGGTTAAAAATTTTTTCCTTTAACTTTTTTTTTTTCCAAAAACGGGGGGTGGGGGGTCTTATGTCTGAAGAAGGCTCTTTAGGCTAAAGCATGCACCAAGGGCGTGATATGACACACGACAAGTTCTTTTTGGCCAACAATTTCTTTAAGGGAGCCGTAGATCAACGTTTTCACACGAAATCCAGGCAAACATGTTTACTTGTTCAAATATACGTAGAGATGACATCATTTTGCCTCAACATATATAATGCGTGTCAAATATTTTCCAAAGAATGAGCTCCAATATTTCAGATGTCAATGTGATCATATGTCGTTTTTCTTTAGGACTACAAGTTTCTCAATAAATCCAAGAAGGATCTTTTATTAATCAAGCAAAAAATGCCTGAAACCTTAAAGAAAATATGGATGGATCTCTCCTGACCCTGTCGAATACACCCCTTGGTGGACGATTAAAACTGGACGAGGATCTCATGGGGATTTCCAGTGAACCAAACTCGATTTAGAGGACATGGTTTAAAAAATTCGTTGGCTCCCTAATTGTACCTTACAGCCAGACCAGACCTTGTATTCGGTTTGTGCATGTGTGATAGATTCAGGCTATAGCCTACCAAAAGCACCTTGAAGCAATCAACGTATCTTTCAGGTACTAAAAGGAACCATTAACATGGGTCTTTGGTATCCGAAGGATAATGCTATGTCACTAACAGCTTATGCAGATGCGGATCATGCGAGATGTCAGGATTCGAGAAGAAGTACGTCGGGAAGTGCTCAATTTCTTGGAGATAAATTGGTTAGCTGGTCATCAAAGAAGCAAAGAAGCACGGCCATCTCAACAACAGAGGCGGAATACATTGCAATTTCTGGATGTTGTGCTCAAATCCTTTAGATGAGATCTCAGCTAAAAGACTACGGCTTTCTGTTCAATAAGATTCCTCTGTACTGTGATAACAAAAGTGCCATTGCTCTAAGCTGCAACAATGTCCAACACTCACGATCTAAGCACATCGACATACGACACCATCTTCATTTCGGAGTAGCAAGTGAAATAATGGAGTGTTGAACTCTACTTCGTGGAAACAAACTATCAACTGGCAGATATTCCTCACAAAAGCCTTTACCAAGAGAGCGTTGCGAATTTATCTCCCTCGACTTGGGCATGAAGAGTTTAACCCCTGAAACCTTCAACGCCTTCAAGAAGGAGAGGATGAGTAAATGAAGTGTCCTCTTGTATCCTTTGTACATAAGTACATAAAAATAGACTTGGTAAATATTTTAAGTCATTTGGAATTACAAAATGGTTTGCAATTACTTCAAATTGCAACCCGGTTCTCATTTGAAGGAAAGATTGTCTATTTGGAAAGAACAAATGTTCCTTAACAAAGGGTAATTAGTTTTTACTCGGCATGGATTACTTTATAGTCCATGCAATTTGGGATTAATGTACGTTTCAGTGCATTTTTCTTAATTCGGAAGAGAAGTCTTCTTTTGTATCATACCAAATAATTTTTCTTAATTGATTCTTCAAAATTATTTGTGTTAACCACGGTGGTAAAAGTGTTGTTTGAAAATCAATCCGGACAATTTGACACTCAATCAATGACTACTGCTCTTTCAATAGAAAACGGGTCATCGATTGAGGGGGAGAGTGTTGTTCAAATTTAATGTCTGAGTGCCGATTGGAAAGTGTAACCGGGTCTTGGAGAGACAAAAGAAGCTAAGGAACCAAATCTTCAGAGCAGCTCTCAACAGATCAGCTGATGTTCCTCTAGCATAACAGAGACAACTGATACAAACATCAAACACTTCCACCACCACCACCTCCACTACAAAAACCTACAGGTCATCGAGATATTTGGGAGAAAGTTAAAGATCAGAAATCTCGAATGCATCATTAGTGGAAGACTCAAAGATATTGGCTACCAACTAATCAAGAGAAGTGAATGATTAAGATCAATATCATCGGTAATGCAACATACATCTTGTACATTCTAAGTTGTATGGAATTTGATGTTATGTGTCAGGTATGAATCTTTCATGAGTTTTTCATTAAACTTAAAAAAACCAGGTTTTTGAGTTTAACGAAAAAATCTTTCAAAATTATCATATCTGACACTAACACATACCCTCAACGATTGAGGGGGAGCATTAATATGTTCCATACACAGCTTGTAACTAAAAATGATCATACATCTAAGGTTCTCAAGGTGTATTCTCCACCCCCATGTGCTAAACAGTTTCGAAATCCCGAGACATGTTGAGGGGGAGGTTTTAGAAATGTAAAAACATCGGGGAGTACTAAACACTTTGATAGTTATATCATAAGTACGGATTGAGTTTTTTCAACAGTGATTTTATGGCTAGGTGAATTTGTACCCAAAGGACTGACATGTATTTACTTTTATCGAAGTTATTAAGGAGGGTAAGGTTAGGTATTGTTCTATGATCCTGACCAGATCCAGAGGGACTCTACCCAGGGACAATCCACTAGTTGTATAGAAGTCCTTAGGTATGATTAAAAAGGATGTAATGTTTGAGAACAAGGGAAATAGTGCCCGTCTGGATGGCGCTAGTACTGGATTATACCCAAACAAGGTGCTAGTCATGAAGTTCTGGTAAGCACTGAGGGATTGAGGACTTGAAAAAGTATGTACAGATTAAAGGATGTTTAAAGAAAGGAAGCCCTCCATAACTTATGGCAGGAGAAACAGGGTCAATACATAAGCATGTCAGAATCACAAGTTGATTGCTGACATTTGAAGATGACATCATGGGACGAGTGATGCAATGCACAACCCGCTTCCCCAGCCATTCGAGTTTCTCTTGAAGAAAACTTGTCTCATTTGTCACGGAGACTAAACATGCTATCTACTGTCTCACTCACTTGAGTAAGCGGTATTGAAATGGGTGGCAGTCCAGCTCCAGCCTAAAACCGATCATAATTCAGATCCACTTTTTCGAGTCTAGAGCACAAAGAGATCCATCAATTAATCTCGTTTTCTAGCACCATTTCCATTTATCTTGTCTTTCAACCTGAGGAAACAAGGTTAATCTTAAGTCCTACGCATTATCCTTGTGATATTGCCAGAACATCCGAGTGATACGAAGGTATTCACTATGAAGATGGAAATCCTGCTAGAGCCTACATCAAACAAGCTCTAGGTAGGTGACTTGTGCGATTCTACAAGAATCAAACTTGTGTCATTGGTGAGAAACGATGGTTGTGATTTATGTGAAATCAAACTTGTTCCAGCATAAGAATTGACGGTTATTGAACATTTGACAACCAATCAAAACTATCGAAGTGTTACAAAATATTTTCATAATTAACACTTAGACTGATTTTTCAAATCAATTTTCTCTTTATTGCTAACTGTTTCATTACAGGATCATTTAAAGATGGAGATGGAGATACCCAGTTCCAGTAATGTCAAGTTAATAACCGAATGCTCAGACACGACCTACACTTGTTATGAAGTTATGAAAGATCTCATAAAGGTGTCAAAGCTTCCGCAAACTCTGATATCATATTCTTCTTCACAAGTGCACAAGATGGCAATAAATTACTAGATGATGAGAGATTAAGTTTGGCTGATGATCTCAAGAAAGCTCATGATCAAAATCAAAACAAGTCAAAGTGAACAAGCTCAATTGTTATCTAAAGATCACTACAACAAAGTACTAGATGTAACATGAAGAATCAAAAGACTGCAAGCTGTAAGAGCTTAAGTCTAGTGTTTTCAAGGGTGACCTCCCTTAGGGGGAGATTGTTAGATATGAGTAAAAGACTCGGTCACCCCGTATATTTATTGTTTATAATAGTTCGTAGTTTAATAGTTAATCGTATGTCTTTCGGTTTTAAGCCGGGTTCTAATACCCGGTATTTTGTAAAAACTATATAAGCCTCTTCCAACTTTGGAAGAGGCAAGCTAGTCAATTTCATTTTCACTTTAAACACATACACTCTCTCTCTAAAATATCTCTCTATGTGTTTCTCTCTCTAGAAACTAGCCCAATCACAAGAATCATCACCCGTGTTATGAATTAAACGATCCTACAGTTACTATACAAAAATTTAGAGATAATAGTTGTTTACTACAGGTGTTCAGAATCTGCGCACCTTTACCATTTCGGCTATAATTAATTCATCCGATATCGAATCGGGTTGATTCCACCGGCAAAATGATTACAAGACATAGGGCTACAACCTAGTATTTTCACTTAATATCCAGAACCTATTGATTTTTCTCAGTTCCTTTGTTTTATCAACCGATCAAATTTCTTGAAAACTATGAATTAGTTTAAGGGTGTAACGGATTTGCTATGGTTTTATGATTTTGGTTTAGGGTTAGATGAATTAGGATTTTAGGATTAGGGTTTAAAGTTGTGCATTGGGTGTTTGTACCTTATGTTAAAGTGGTGGTAAAATATAAACATGATTTAGGAGGTAAAACGACCTAGTTTGTATTTCATGCATAATTGACTTGTACATTGGCTTTAGAACTGTTGTAACCTTGACTTTAGGTGGGGAAAAGATATTCAAATGTTGTGCATTGATACTTGTATACATGCTTTAAAGGCTTGTACATTTTTTTTATATGTATACATTACATATAATTAGGGTTTTGATATAAACGTTTAACGTTTAAAGACTGTTTTGATATAACGTTGCAAATGGTATGTTAAATGGATAATGTACTTGGTAATACTTGATGTATTAGATATAGAACTTTCATATGGATGTTTATTATGTATAAATATAGATATAGATGAACATTAAGTAGGTTGTGTGAACTTAGTTTTTTAGTTTGATATGGATACAATGTTACATATAGAATGTATTAAAGCGAAAAAATTTCCCGTACAAATGTGATCATAATATAAAAGTAGATATTTTCATTGATGAAAATTTTGGGTTGTTTTAGAGTACTTAGTTGTATGTTTTAGGATATTTAACATAATGATCATATATTACTTGAATTTAAATGCAATAAAGGATTAAGTGTAGATGTGAAACTTGCAATTGTATGGTTTGGTTGTATTTTATGTGACATATGACTAACACATTAAACTTTGGGTATAGTTTTAATAAAAAAACTTTAGGTATTGGGTTAATAATATTAGAATTTTGTTGAAGCGTAGGATTAATTAATGGTGATTCCGGGGTAGGCCTAAACCGTATTTTATCGAGAAAGTAAACATTTTTTACGCATCCCTATATAAAAATACAAAGAACAATGTTAATTATTATATCAAAATTATTACTTTACACTTGCTTGTTGTAAACATTTATTGTTTTGAAGCTCCGTTTACATTGAACGATAATTGTTAGCTTACGCGGTTTAACTTAACGATTACGATTTTAAAAGCAATCTGCGTACAATACTAAGAATACATAGTGAATTTATTGACGTCATCAATGACCCTAAAATACGGGGTGTTATATAAAGTATGTAGTAAAATTGTTATGTCTTATTGTTAACACATAAACATGAGGTCCTTGAATTATTCAAAGACTTATAATGTACGTTTTGTTTTCTTGTAAACACATGGACATAAAGTTCTTGAACTATTCAAAGAAATATACGTTATAGCATGCACTTGGTTTTAAAATACTTTGTATTCAATTTAGCTCGACCCAATTGGTAAGTATTTGACCTAAAGAGAATTAAGTTATCTAAGGAATTCTGATGTAGTCTCATAATTCGAATACTCATAAAATACCACATTATTATGGTATGTCTAATGTGTTGAAACAAACTATATTCATATCGTTTGATTTCTGATAACTTTAATTGCTCTACCTCCAAAATCTATCAAGGTTAGAAAATTGCGTGTGTCATGGATACACTCAATATAGTTCCAACCTAGAAGGTGTCACACCCCCAAAATTAGACAGCAGCGGAAAGGTAACATTGGGGTGCGATGTCATGGAACAAGAAGTACAAGTCACGGAAAACGACCTTAAAATGAGACGTTTTAAAAAGTTTCACATTCGATACATTAAAACATCAGAGTTTGCAAACAGGTCCCAACAGTTTCAAAATAACACAAGTGTTTAGACATGACAAAATGTTTAGATAAAATTTTCATCGAATGTAATAATAGAAATTCTTTACAACACAGTATTTTCAAAAGAAATTTTTATCAATTGTATAAAATGAAGAGTCTCCGAAATACATATCCGTACGGCTTCCCTCCGAGCAAAATACCTGAAAACCTGAGATAAAACATGCTAAAAAGTCAACAAAATTGTTGAGTGAATTCATAGGTTTTAATCATAAAACAATGATTAAGTAAATCGAGTAATGTTATTGTAATCAAACAGTTTAGTGGACCATAAGATTTAAGTAATGTAGACAAGAGAAACAAATTCACAAAGTCTAAATGAAATATACATTATTGCCCTAAGCTCATGACACCGAACCTTAACATGCATTACGATCAAACCAATACTGGAGGTTTGCGCCCCAAAACAGAGGAGGATGCTGCTAAACATCCTACGAATTACCTCAAATGTTAAATGCAGATTATCAAAAACTATGCGACAGTTATAGAGATACAACTTCACATAAGAGGCATTTACGTGCCTAAACTCCCACCACAAGCTTATGACACCGAAGCATAACCTGAAAAGATAGCACGTTACATTGCTATAAAGGCATGCCCTTTAGGGTGTCCGATCAAAGACACATAACTATTTCGACATGACATATATCGGTTAGTTTCTTAGAAGTCTCGAATAGTATGTGCTATCTTACCCTGATAGGGATAAAATTAGTCCCAATAGATCTGATTTATTCACACTGCTCACTTTAACCAACATGACGGTTTACAAATAATTATAACGGATTTATTGATAATTTCGTGCAATAGTGGTCTACATCACTACTTAGTCCCACACAAAACGGGGAAATTATCTCAACGGTAAGTTCATTGGGTCAATTTTAAAAACAAGCAATGTTTCTCAACCCAAGTTATAAAACAGTTAGTCAAAACATAAAAGTGGGGCTATGAACTAAACCTTGATTTATGAATCGAAGAAGAATAGTCCTAGAATAAAACACACGATAACGAACGACGTTACTTAGAGACAACCTATGCAATGAGGTTTGGTTTAATACGGATTAGCAACGAATTACGAATAAATGGCATAAGCATAATACTAGTGTACTTTGTAATATATTACAAAAATTAACGCATTATATGACTCACGATAGTAATAAAAGGTATTCCGAAATAAAACGAAAATAATATGTATATTAATATTATATACATATAAATAATTATGTAAAAGTATATATTTTAAATATATATTTATATAAATATAATTTGGTGTCTTTACTAAATTCTCGTATATCATGTTTTATCTTGTGCGTTTTCTAGTATTTATTAAATAATAAATATTTTTATAAAAAATTTCGGCATGACTGTTTGTTTTACAAAAAACGTTTTCAAAGTCGTAGATTTTATTTAAAAACCATTTTAAAATCACTTTCAATCTAGGTTTCACATTACAAACTATATAACAATCTCCAGGTTTCATAATTTATCAAGGACCATTTGGAGACCTTGTTGTCTTTTAGGCCCCAATAAGCAGTAACCTTAATTATTCGTGAACGTCAACGTTCAAAATAAGTTAAATGTAACACATCAAAGTCATACACTATTAAATAAGCTATTCACGAACTTATTCAATAAGCTACACCGTAGCTCTACGCCTTCGTATATTGTATTTATGTTGGGTCTTGGACCATTAAGTCCAAAAATATCGTTTTTACTTATCCATATAATCCGATAAGCAAAACATTAAACAACAAACATGCGGCCTAATAATAAGCTATCAATAAGCTCACAATAAGCCAACCAATATTAAGCCGAACCATGCACAAAAGCTCCGATAAATTAAGCTCGTGATGTTCAGGGCGAGTTTATGGACGGCGGGGATACCCATAAAATACATTCGGGCTTATTTGTTAAGCCAAAGTAAAGTTTATCGTTCTTGTCATTTCAAAATAAGCTAGAAAATAAGCTAATAAAAATAAGCAAACCGAAATAAGCTAAACATAAATGTTTCTTCTTTTCTAGTGTTGGGCCGAACCAAAAAAATAAGCTTAATATAGCTTAAAATATTCCAAATGAAGCTTTTCCAAAAGCTTATTACAATAAGACCGTGATAAAATAAGCTATAGCAAAACCATTTATTATACTAAATCCACGATCACAAAACTATGATTTCCTTATATTTCTTTTTATATTTTTCAAACCATATATATAACCTTTTAAGGTTTATGTAGTTTTAAAATCTTGTTTTCACAAAATAAATTGTACAACTAGCATGTATGCATCAAAATGATTAGGAAAGTACAAGTTATTTAAGAATTTAAAGACTTACAAAGTTTGAAGGTTTTTAGAAGTAAGAATGAGGTTAGAACAACCCAAATGTTGTTTAATAAATACCTGAATGATACAAATGATCAAACCTTTAACAAATCTTCAAGAGTTTTTGATTACAGATGAAAGTTATGAATTTTTATAAGTATGTGTGTGTGTTTTCGTGGGTTAGGGAGAGCAAGAGAGAAAAGAAAACTCAATTGCTAAGTGTGTGTGAAATATGAATGAGAATGAATAAAGATGGTATATATGGACATGAAGATTTTTGACAAACACAATTAAGTTTGTGATTGCTTGCGTCGGCTAAGGGCAAGGAAACCAAGGAGGGACCAATTATGATCCATCCAATGGTGTTTAAAAAGGAAGACAAAACCTAGTCACAAGGTAGGCTTGGTATATTCTTATGTGAATCAAAAATTCAAAAAATGGTGACCATGCATGTATGTGTGTTGTGTTTTGTGTAGGTATGCCACGAGAACAAGGAAGGGAAATCCAAATTTGATCTCACAATACACATTGTTTCTAGGACAAAAATGCAAGTTGAACTTGTCTTATTGTTATTTGAAATCAACTAGGCTCCAAGTTCATTAATGGTGTTTGTTTGGACGCATGCCATGCTGGGGATGGGACCAAAAATGGTTTTTTTAATATTATATGATTCTATGCTCTTTATTTATTTAATTTTCAAAGCCTTTCCAAGCATTAAGCTCATTTTTAAATAGAAACAGACGGTACGCAAGTAACGAAACGAATAACCGGGTAATCCTTCTAGATGCTGTAAACGAACTAGAACGTTCATTGAACATTTTCATGAACCGTTCGTAAAAAGTTCTATCAGTTCGTTTATTTATTAATGGACAACATGAACACGAATTTTACTGTTCGTGTATTTAATGACGATACATGAACACAAGACACGTCGTTTCGTTTATGTTCGTGAACTTCCGATTAGGCGTTTTATTATTTTCATTTATGTTTCATCCAATATGTTTATGTTCTATATCACACTTTAATTGTATACTTTTAAATTGGTATGTTTAAATAACAACAGCACTATAAAACATAACACAATGCCTAATTTGATAATATTTATGTTTTTTTTACGATCATTGTATTTCGATCATTTATTGTTCGTTTAAAGATCGTTTATGTTTTCTTAATAAACGAACATAAACGACCATGAACAACTCCTTTTCTTAATAAACTAACATGAAACAAGAAAATTCGTCCGTTTTAAGCTTCGTGTTTCGTTATTGTCCCGGTTAGATTAATGAACGAACATGAACAAGGCTCCGTTCGTGTTCGTTCGGTTCGTTTACAGCCCTAGGTATCTCCGAAAATTATGGAATTTTAAATATTGCCCTAAAATATAAAAACGTGGCTATTGCCAAAATACTACAATGTTAGGTGTCCCGGTTCGCTCCAGGCGACGATCCTCAGATAAAAGCGGAAAACTTCCCGGTTAAACGTAAAAGCTAAACGAAACTTTAAAAATTCAAATTACTAAATGGAAACGGCTAAATTATTAGACGGAATTTCTCGGGGTGTCACATTCTTTCCCCGTTAAAGAAGCTTTGTCCTCAAAGCTTAGGACGTAGCATCTGCCACCGGTGCAGAAATCAGGAAAAGATGCGGGTACTTCTTTTGCATTTGATCTTCACGCTCCCAAGTAAACTCAGGACCTCTCCTTGAGTTCAACTCATAGTCATAACTAATGCTCGAACCTAGTAGTCGGATGCATTCATTCCTGTTCGACTTAGGGCATACAGCCACCACGTTCGCCATCGTGATGATATCTGAATCTCACAATCATTAAAGTCGCATAACAACACTAACCATCGTCGTTGTCTCATGTTCAACTCTTTCTAATTGAGAATGTGCTGCAACCTCTTATGATCAGTGAACACAACCGCACTTCGTAACCATACAGATAGTGTCTCAAATATTTAAGGACAACACTACTGCACCAAGAGCCTCTAGTCGTAGTGTGGTCTATAGTCTTCTCATGAACTTGAGTTGCGGATGCATCAAGCTATGCCTTCTCCCTTTTGCATCAAAACCGCTCCCAACCCTTTATATGAAGCATCACAGTATACCACGAAGTTCTCACTTCCCTTGGGTAAAGCCAAAATCGGCGCATTACATAATTTCTTCTTCAATGACTGAAATGCAGCTTCTGATTTTTCTCCCCAATCAAACTTCATGCTCTTCTGAGTTAATTTTGTCATAGGCCTAGCGATCTTCGAAAACCCTTTGATAAATCATCGATAATAACCGGCCAAACCTAGAAACTGACGAATCTCGGTTGGTGTTAGCCTCAAAATATTGAGTCGAACAAGGAAGTTCGTTCATTATATTAGGTCTCGGTCACTTAATTAATTATACGTTGTATTAGGCTAGACGGGTAAACGAGGTCTTTATGTAATCTAATCGGTCACGTATCTCGGGCGAAAGCCTAAGTAATCCTAAGCCCGGCCCATAGAAAGCCCATAGGCATGCAAGCCTCATGGTCTAGTATATATACCATTTTCCACTATGGAAAATGGTGTTGATTCATTTGTAATTTTTTCCATTTTGCAAGTTAATCATCCAACTCTTATTTTCTCTCTACCTTTCTCTCTCTAACTTCTCTCTAAATTTCTTCCATTTTATCTCATCTTATTTTCTTGTTTCAATAATGAAGTGAAGGTGATATTGGGTTCCGACATTTGGTATCACTCGCCACGGGTGGGTCTAGTGTTCTTGTTGTTGTAAGCTAATTCGAGCTTATTTGGTTCGGCTTAGAGGATTATTTTTTTTACATACGGCTTATTTTTTTTGTTTGTTTCTTTGCATCAAAAACGTTTTTTCCCTTTGGGCTTCAAACTACTTTGTTTTCCTAACAACAGTATTGGGCTTTATTCTCAATAAGGGTGCATTTTTGTTTGTGTTTTGCGTCAAAGGAAAGAACAAGTAAAACAGATAAATCTATTTTCTTATGTATCAACAAGGGTGCGTTTCAGTTTGAAAAAAAAGGTAACACCATGTTTAGTAATTTTTGAGTTTTTTTCTTTTCACATCATTTTTTCTTTGTAGCTTATTGTTAAAAACGTTTTCGTGGATTATTTGCGAAGTCATAGCTTATTTATAAGTTATTTTGGTCACGGCTTGAAACAAACTAGGATGAAAACAAGAGAAGAAAAAGACATGTTCTAAGTGTTTGATATTTTGTCTCACCGATCTAGACAGCCGAACAAAAGCACCGATCTAGTTGTGAACCGATCGAGTTCAAAACCCTGAGGACCGAACCAATGTCAAGTAGTGTCAGCCGAACAAGCAAACTCTTTGTCAACCGATCGAGTAACTTTTGTTAGAGCCGAACGAGTGTAAGCTTGCAAGAACCGAACGAGTAAAAACTAGTGTGCACCGAACGAGTAGAAAAACAAAACGAACCGAACAAGTAACAATTTCACGAGAGCCGAACGAGTGTAATTTTCATAAGAGCCGAACGAGTGTAATTTTCAAGAGCGAACTGTACAAAAAATTATAAAGACAAAATAGGTAGAACAATAATTAAAAAGAGACGTGTTAATTTTCATCGAGCGAATGAGTGTAATTTTCAAGGGGGAGTTTTTCGAAAAACAACATTTAATGAGTTTGGATACATCATCTCACGACCATTCTTCTGTATTCAAACCATACCCAAAAAGTCTCTTAATAACAACAAGATAATAATGACAATTCAATAGAATTGAAGTTTATAAGATACTAAGTGTTCAACCTCAATTTTATATTCATTTTACAACTTGGTATCATTTTTATTGGTGTCAAACATATGTAAAATTGAAGGGGGAGCAAGATGACACAGTTCCAAATAATTCATGCTAAGCTTCAACATTTTTCCCCATGGCCTTTTCAAGACAAATTTTAATCACACAGTATTCAAATCTAAGTGACTTAGAATTTAAAATAAGGGGAGAAATGTAATTAAAATGTGATATAAAAGACTCAAAGTGCTATTCGGAAACGGCTTTATGGTTACGATCTCATACCCTACAACATCTTATTTCATGACGATTCTGAAGTCATAAGGTGGTTAGGTTAGGAATTAGTCCTATGATCCAACCAGAACCAGAGGGATCTACCCAAGGACACTCTATAGTTAGAAATAGCAGTCCTTAGGTATGATTGGAGATGAATGAGTATAAGGGAATAATGCAAACAAGATATGAGCTAACCACTTGAACATCACAGACACGGTGTAGTAATGACGTCTTGGTAAGCATTGAAGGAGTTGAAGAATGAAAAAGAAATGTAAGGATAAAGGTCTAAAGAAAAAAAAGAAGCCCTCACCAACATAGGCAGAAACCGGGTCATTACATATGCTGTCAGAATCACAAAGTTGATTGATTGCTGACAATTGAAAGACGACATCAGGACCCAGTGATGCAATTGCACAAATCCCTTTCCTCAGCCATTCAGGTTTTTTCTCTCAACAGAAACTTGTCTCATTTGTCACGGAGATACACACGACTTCTATTGACTTTCTCACTCTGAGTTAGTTGATATTGAATAGGTGGCAGTCTGCTCCAGCCTCCGAGTACTAAAACCAAAATGCACTAATCGAGTCTAGAGCCAAGAGATTCATAAATAAATCTCATTAGGACACATTCCATAACAAACACTTGTTGAACATCATTAAGTTCACAAGCTGTTAACAAGAGTCCTACGCATTATCCTTGGTGATGTCGCCAGAACATCGAGTGATACTTATGTACTCACAATGATTGATGGAAATCCTTTTGAGCACAGCATCAACAAGCTCTTGGAAGGTACTTGCCGAGATTCTTAAGAATCAAAACTTGTGTCAACAGGAGAAGAACGCTCGGGTGCGATTCAAGTGAAACAAACTGTTCTAGAAATTGAATGACGGCTAAATCAGAAAGATAGTAACTATCTGATTCACTCTTACTGTGTTGTCTGCTTTGGACTTACGTAATGAGTAACTATCAAGGCATGGCAAATCTAATCATCTTTGTTAGAAGACCCTACGCCTTTGAGCTGGAAACCTGTCAAGGAGATTCTTTGAATCTACCAGATCACAGGTATAGGCATTTAAATACTGTAAACTGTCCTACGGAACCGGAGTTAACTAACCAAACCGGCGAATGATAAAGCCATATTCGTACCACCCGCTTATTGCTAACTGTTTATTTCAGGGAATACATAAAGATGGAGATGGTGTTTGCCTCATTCCAGCTGAGAGTCTGAATTCATTGCCACAATGCTCAATCTCAAAATCTACAAAACAGTTCTAATCCGCATCAGCTATAAGCATCAAGATTCAAGAATCATGAAAGCTCAAGAATTAAAGACAAAGACTTCCGCACAAACTCTGATATACAAGATCTTCCTTCAAAGATATCAAGTCTATCAAGGGAGATTGTTAGCAAGCTTTCAAGATGATGCAAAGTATGAGCATGTTGGTCAAGACACAAGATCGCAAGGTGGCAAAGACAATCAAGACAAGCAAGGAAAAGATTTAAAGATCTCGAACATAAAGACGAAGTCGAAAGACAATGACAAAGGCTCAAGATCAAAGATCACAAAGCATGAAGGAACAAGCCTACAACGAATTCAGAGACCAAGACCACAAGATCTTAACGACAAAAGCAATCTCATTGATCTCATGAAGGAGTGTCACAATGAACTCACTTCGAGGGAGATTGTTAGCCTCAAAATATTGAGTCGAACAATGAAGTTCGTTCATTATATTAGGTCTCGGTCTTTTAATTAAATATATGTTGTAATAGGCTAAAAAGGGTAAACGGGCTCGTATATTGTAAGCTAATCAATCATAACAACACGCACAGTTTGTGATTTAACAAAATACAAATCGTTTAAAACTATAACACTTAATAATCGCAACTATTAACATGTTAAAGCATAATCAAATTGATTAACATTTATACATAAAACCTAATAAGCGCCTCTATAAACGTTAACATAATTCAAATCGATTAATGTTAAAGCATAGTAACACGTATAAAACATTCAGTTTTAAAATTAAAAGCTAACCAGAATAAACATGAATTAAAAGGAGAATGAAGATCCGATCGAGCCTTACAATTAAGATCGGATTGAGGCATCGAAACGTTATGGATGATAGTAACGATTACTAACTTGTGTGAGTTTGAGATAATGAATTAAGCCAGCGATCGAGTAGATCGATTAGAGAGGATTTTGTAAAATATCCTATTGAATTATGAGGTGGATTTTAACTTTAAATAGGATCAGAGTTTCTAATTTCGATTGTACAGGGTTTACCCACTAGAATACAAAAAATTACAAACACCCCCTGTTGTTTAGTGCGAAAAAAGGGAGGGGAGGGAAACCTTATTTTTGTAAGTTTTCTAGGTTTTCCACCAAGATAAGGTTTTCTTACGATCCCATCTCTCTCTTTCTCTCTCCCTCTCTCTCTATATATCTTACTATATATACATATATACACATAACACACCTTACAATGTCAACATCGATTTGTGTGAACGACATTACTAAGTATGAGTGAGTTGTGATACGCTTATAACTACGTTGGCTACCGTTCTTATATTCACATCCTTTCCCAGTCATACTCAATATGGAGCTCACACATTTCAATGACTGACATAACTAAAGCACCAAACCGCGAACACGCGAAAGCAAAAAAAAGCAGAACACCGCGCACATAGATCCTATATGCAACTAAACGACGGATATTAGGTTATAGTCTAGGCCAATCCACCTAGTTCTCTATAACCTTGGCTTTGATTACCAATCTGTCACACCCCGACAATGGCGAAAACTCAGGAATGCAACATAATGATCAATCATAACACAAGATACAAAATAAAGAAAACTACAATGCATAAACTTCAAGTGTTACGAAGACCATCAACCTCGAATAAACTCGAGTGATGTCCCAAATCACTATTAAAATCCACAATCTCTTACAATTATCCAAAAGCCCTCACAAGGGTCCAAATCCAAACTTAAACCAAAATTTCTAAATACTAAAGCCGAATAAAATAAATAAGCAAGACTTCACATGAAAATCCACACGGGATACTTCTAAGCCTGCTATCACACATCACTAAACTATTCCTCTTTCACTTAACCTGAAAATGATACTAAAAAACGTCAACAATAATGTTGGTGAGCTCGTAGGTTTGACCTTAAACCCAAAAGTTGTGCCAATATTTCAAACAATGGACAATAGTGCTACATGACAGTGAATATATGCAAACAATCCCTGACATAGCATCCCCGCTAGTCAATCACCACATGTAACTTATGCACCTAAAGGACCTACCAGCTAGAGCACTAAAATTAGGGCAGGACCACACATAAACTAGGGTAGGCATACCCATCCGCTCCAATAATCACACAAATACTGGGTAGGCGTACCCATCCGATCCAAACAATCATGCAACACATAATATTCACATAGCAGTCATAAGCACATATCTTGTCCCAAAAACAAAACCACATTTCGCACAGATCAATTCAAAACATTTCAAAACACATTTGAGTATCATTTTCCCCCAACGGAAAAACAATAAAAATTGGGGCTACGAGAACTCACCTCAAGCAAGTATTTAGCAACCAAATCTCAATCACACAATCAAATGCAACGACGCCCGCACACAACCTAGTCCAGTTAATGTCCCATTTTAATCATTCATTCCCAAAACAATCTTCACGTTTGATGCATAGAGTTTAGACGTGTTGTACAATTACCCATAACAATTTAGTGGTGTGATGGTTGATGACATATCCCAACAATCATATCAATCCCATTACTCGATAATACATACTTATACTATTTAGAGAAAACAGATAAGTAATAGAAGTAAATATTTATAATTAATAATTATAAATATATCTCGATAGGTCCATTCAATAACCTTAATCATCGTGAAAATAATCATATTAGAGTTGAAAATAAAACGTTTACTCATAATAAACATATTTGAGAAGTTTCGAGAAAAATTATATTTTTCGTCTTTGAGTGAATTTATTAAATAAATAAAATAATTAAATAATATTTTATTATTTAAAATTCAAAAATCACTTTTTTAGGTAAAATTTCTAAGTATAAACTTTTTACGAAATTTTGACATGACCCGTACGCTCATACAACGTTTTCCAAGGTTTCAAACCTTATTTTCAACACTTTTTACCAATTCGACACTTTTCGACAAAATTCCAAAATCTCAATCTTTAATGTTTACTAAAACGTTTTTTCCAAAATATCGTTCAATATCACTTCATAAATAAATTTTCACTATCAAAAGTCTGTCAAAACTCTTATAACGACTAAATATCACTTATTGGGCTTTAAGGCCTAATTAGGGTCCATTAAGATATTTATAAGTCCAAAATACGATCCAAGTCCAAAACCAAGGTCCATTTACATACATAAGACTAATAAGTATAAAATAATTCGGACCACAATAAGCCCTCCCAGTAAGCCATGGCTTAAATAGGCTTATTGGGCCGTGAGTCCATAAGCTCCACAATACATATATTAAGCTTAACCATAAGCTAATAAGCTACGTATCGCATTCGGTTAATACCATAAGCTATAAAAATAGTCCACAAACATACGTCGTATCACAAAATAGTCAAAATCACTTTTCTAGTGATTTTAAAAAGGGACGTGGCATTTAAGCCCAAAATAAGCCAATAAATAGCTTAAAAATAAGCCCGAATAAGCTATACAATCTACTATAAAAAATAATCTATCTAGCAACATATGTTATTCAACCATCATGACTACAACATCAAAACTACAAAAACCCCTTTTTTCTTCTTATATTCGACGAACCAAACACCCCATTTTTATCCGTTTCGTTTCCAAAAATCGATTTTTACAACGATTAACTTGTACAACTAACATCTATGCATCAAAATAAACCCAAAAGGATAAACGAAATTTAAATTTGAAAACTTACAAGAAAATCTTCAAAATTGTAGATTTTGACACGATCCAGATAACTCAAATGTTGTTTAAATGAACACCCAAACACTTGTATCAACCCGGAATATCACGTTCTCGATCAAAGTTGAAATGTTATGGTGGTTTGCGGTGATTTAGGTGGCGGACGTAGAGAGCACACACACAAAAGTGTGTGTGTTTTATTTTTGAAAAGTGATGAATGAATGAGAAATCTAGTAGAAGGAATAATTAGTACTAAGCATCTTTAGACAACAATGCTAGAAAATAGCCTCCTTGCCCCTTTTACATTCACACGCCTCATTTGGCATCCTAGGAGGGTTCAGGCTTTTCTTTTCGTGTCGGGATCACTTAAAAGCTCGTAAAACTCAACCGTAAAATACTCCTCAAAGTTAATTAGCATTTTTATTCATCTTAAAAATACTTTTCCATTAACCTAGAGTATTTAATCAATATATTTACACTTTAAACCCTTTAAAACTCATTTGGACATTAACGGACGTGTCAGACTCGTTTTTCGGCATTTTTAAAAATTCACGGGGCAAACCACCAGGAATACAAATAACACAATAATACCTTCCAAAAGGAATTATTAATCACAATAAACCATAAATCACCATAATTCTCAACAAAATCACCACCGTCAACACAATACAAAATCTGAATAAACTGACAAAAGTCAAATAGTCAAAGGACTATAAATGAAATATTCAGAACACAAAAGGGCAAAGGTTACAGTGTAGGTGTAAGATAACATATAATGGAAACAAAAATGGATAGGATACATTTGGGTGGCTTTGGAGTGGAAGGGTTAGCATACACGCTGGTTTGGTTGCTAAGCCAAGACTCGGACGAAGATATACAAACTCTACACAACTCTACATCAATCTTTTTTTTTCAAACTTAATACATCATAACATGGGGTTTATAATACGTACCCCTACACTTGAGCTTTTACATACTCGATATTTACAATCTAACTAATGACCCGTATTGAGGTGGATCAAGATAACATGGAGATCATTTGACAAACATATGGGGGTATTGACTTAACTTTTCTTCCATATTCTTCCGCGAAATAAATACTACCATGAATCCTAATCGTCCCAAAATTGTATTTACAAGGATAAGGACTTAGTAACCGTGTACTCAATAATTAACTTGGGTTAAAATAATAATGTACTAAAAATGAGTACATACAAGGTAGGTTAAGGCGATTTGGGTGTAACGATTGGTTTAAGGGTGACAAAGTTCAACTACTACATACTTCTGGAATAGTCTATTCAGGAATTCCTAGAAATCCTTTTTCGGTCATTCCGTAATACATAAATAGAAGAACATGAAAAGGATAGGCTCAGAGGGTTGTACTAGCGGTATCATGCACTAAAAATAAGTGCATGTCAAGGGTGTGGGATAGTTACATGATCGATGTGATCATCATAACAATTACGGGTTTAAAACATGGGTTAATCCTAGTGCCTCTTATCTAGCAAATCCTAATACTTACTATGCGGTCTCGGGATGCATCACAAAAACAAGTTCTAGAATTTAATATACTATCGGTACACTCATATAATTTAATACCGATATCAATGTTCCAGAAAAGGTGACAAAACCACATATACACATCCGTAACGACAGAATAGATACACATGATTGCTCACTCCTTAACTCGAGAAAGCTAAAGGTATAAACTATCTTGGGTATCAATAATAGATACCTGAATTCCTATAGATCTAAAGGCGAACCTCACATTTTTGAGGTGGAATTCTGAGGGTTTTTGTGCTAGTCATATAAATTCCTATCTATGAGACACTATTAATACTCGGTTTTCATCAGTATGTGTCATAAAAAAATTTAAATTTGGGTCAAAATTACCTTTTTATGCTATGTTTCGATATATTACCCATCATTTGAAGGACAAAGCAACTGGAAAATGAAAGAATAGTTTCTAAGGCTTGTTTCCCCCCTACACTTAAGTTGAACATTGGTATGTGCCTAAAGTCAAAGTCAAAGATGGAGCCGAAACTGAAGAAAAACTTAATGGGCCAACCCGCACCCATCTAATGGGCCGGGACAGCCCATTAAGCTTTTATAATTCAAGACTTATTAGCCCAAAGTTTAAATAATTGCCCAAATTCCCTTTATATCCAAACGGCCCAAAGACAACAATATAAAAGCCCAACCCCCTTTTTAACTAAGGCTGTTAAGTCTTATATCCCACAAGGACTTAACTTAAAAACCAACATACAACATTGAGGGGCCATAACTGTTAACCCCACAAACTTTCATATCCATATGGGATTTTCTATGCAACAACATATAACAATTTGAAGGACCATTTCTGTCAACTTGCCAAACTTTTACCCTGCATCAAACTTAAAATAGAGTAACAAGTTTTCCTGCCAATACCCTGTCTCCCATCACTCTCACCCCCGATTTCCCCCTTCACCACCAAACAAAACATCACTCTCCCCCCTCTACCCTACTTCACATAGGGCAATTGCCACCTTGGCAATCCCCTTTGATACAACTGGTTAGCCACGAATGAAGGATTGAGATTATATACCTTGGGGACAAAGCTAAATGGATGGCCATGATTAACTTTGAAGACCTCTCTGAAGGTCCTTGTAAACTGAATGGATCTTTACAGCCTATAAAGGATGATAGCCAGGATGTATAAATACAAACGACTATGTAGAAACAATGACTATGAATACTATGTGTTAATGCGGAATCTTAACACAGGTACTAAGAAGAACAATGAACAACTGAATAACAACTTTATTAATGTGTTCTTGAGGATTACAGATTGCTAACTATGATATTGTATATGATTTGCTAAGCTTGTGTATTCGTCTGTGATCCTCTCTGTTCATATATCTTCATAAGCTTTATTGTCTTTTAAATACTGTGTTTAAGGTTTTATAAAAGTTTTTGAGTCATTGGAAATCTTATATAAAACCCCCCCCCCCCCCCCCATGATTTCTACTTTCTGTCAAAAAAAAATCAAAAATCCAAAAAAAAATCACAAATTCTGTCAAAGCAAGGAGCAAGGTTGATTTTGGAAGGCCTTGGTTTGGAGCTTCATGGGAAGCATATATGATTGGTTATAAGCTTTTTGAAAGCTTATTGTCTTGCCATAAGCTTAGGACCTTTGTAAGTTTTCTTTTTCCAATTTTAGCATTTTACTATTCATTTGCTTATTTTATGCGTATTCTTGCTTTTTATTGCTTATTGCTGTTATTTGTTGCTATTTAATGCTTATTTGTCCTTTTTTTAAGTTTTTATGTTAAATCTACCTTATTTGCCCCTTTAACTGCTTGTTTGCTTATTTGCTTATTTGCTTATTTTATTGCTTAAACATGTGTTCTTTGTGCTTATTATTGTTTAATATTAATTATTTATCCTCTGTTTTCCAAAACCTTGGCTTAAAACACTTAAAATCCGCCTAGAAATTGATTTTTGTTTTCTTAAGGGGTGTTTGGGTCAAGGGTATTAAGTGGGTCATATTGGGGTAAAAGCCTTTTGGGTCATTTGATGAACTTTGACAAGCCTTATCTAAGTGTCTTTAAGCTGTTTTCAAGAGTTTCAAGTCTCAAAGTTGTTTTTAAGTTTTTTTTTCTACTAGGTGCTTAAAAACTGTGGTGACAAACAGTGGATAAGTCCTTATTTGATTCAGCCCTTTAAAACTTGTTTTTGAGTCAAGTTTATGTGTTGTTTTTAAGTTAAAAATGCATTAGTATAGTCCTCTTTTGGTTAACCTATGTTTAATTCAATCTGTCAAAAATCTTTATTAAGTGTCTTTTAGTTAAAAAGTGCCTTTTTCATTTTGAATTTTGAGTCAGTTAAAATAGTTTTTAGCTTTTGAAATTGTGAGCACAAGCTCACTTGGGGTCACACTTCATCTGTTTTAACTTATATTTAATTGTAGAACTTATTTTCTTGCTTATTTTGAGGCTGCAAAAGCCACTTGTTTTTCAAAGAAAACCAAAAAAAATTGCCACCCTGTGCGAACAGCCCCTTTGATAAGCCTTTTTCTTGGCTTCTTTAAGTTCAAATTGTTTGTCTTTTTGCTTTTTTAGAAAGCCCTTAAGCCATACTTTAATGCTCATAGAAGCCAAACAGCATAAGGTGCCTTTTTGATGGCTTAAAATTAAGCTTAAATGTTGTCCCTTCGGCTGCCCTGCACCAGTTTGTGATTATAGCTTATTTGCCTTTCTTGCTTATCTGTCTACTCTCCTTGGCTTATTTGTGTTTGCATTTTCTCATTAGGTAGTTTAGCTTATCTTCCATTTTCCTTAGCTTATTTTACCTCTAGTTAGCTTAGCAGTTTAGCACTCTCAGGACTTAGTTAAAAAAGCAATTCTGTCCAGTTTCTTTTTGCTTATTTCTCTGCTTATTTTTGAGTGTCTAAAAATTTGCCTTTTTTAATTTTGCTTATTTTTGTTAGGTTTATAAGTTTTTTTTAAAAAAGAAAAACAATATTTTTATCAAAAAGGGAGGTCAAGGATTCGAACCCATGACCTCCCCTTTAACAAGCAAACATCCCACACACACTCTCTACTACAAACAGCGCCCTTGGGTCTTTTCTGAAATCCTTTGCACACTTTATTGATTTAACCTTGTTTTTCCATTATAAGCCATAAGCCACGTTTAGCTTATTTCTGGCTTATTAGTTAAGCCACTTTTCCAGCTTTTATTTTTCATAGAACCAGCATCCTTCAAGCTACTTTTCCTTATTTTTTCAGAATTTTCCATTTAAGTTTACTATTTTTAATCAATTTTTCTTTTAAAATCTGTTTTTAATTCATTAAAAATTAAATAAAAGTCAAAAAAATATAAATTTTTTTAGAAAATTTTCTTTTATCATATTTCACTTAGTAAAATTAATTTTGAACTCGTATGGTTATTTTTGTAAAAATTCGTTTTTTTAAAGAACGGGATTTGATCCCGTTCTCGTTTTTAAGTTTAAATCGCTTTTAGCTTTCGTTTTTAGGTTTCCCTTACTCGTTTTTGCATTTTAATTATAGAATTAGTTTCCAAAACCAAAAACCCTTAACCATTCAAACACGTGATCACAAACGTTCTCCGATTTTTAATTCGCACCTCGTTGGGAGAACGACCCGGGGGATTTTTGATTTTTCCTTTGGTCAAAAGTAAATTTCTCAAATCTCTTGGAATTCTTACTATACTATATTATAATCGAATTATAATCTTAAAATTATCCTTATATATTTATTATAATTTATATATACAAAAAGGCTAGTTTTTAAGGTTATCAAACATTGTCCATAATGTTCTATAAAAGTACCTGTAAAAACGAATAAATTGTCCTCCAAGAATTATACAATGAAACTTCCTAAGAACTTCAAAGCTTCTTCTCATCAAATATAACATGTAATTAAAGACAAAAACAACTACACCAAGCGTAAAATCCATGGGATAGATATATATACAATAAAAGTTTAGGGTTTTGACTATATTAAAACAGTAAAGATAGGATGAGAGAATTGTTAGACTCGTGGTTTTGCAGGCTTATAAAAGAATTTAAACTTTCTAAGTGTTGTACAAGTTATAATTTCAAAAATACTTAAACTTTTTTGAGTTTTCTTGTAACTGGGCATTTGACGTCGTCAGGAATATCCTGACCTCGTCACAAGTGTCGTAGTGACGGTGTCACGTATGAATCGTGACGTCGTCTCCACACTATGTGAAAACTCATTTTTCGATTTTGATGAAAAATTTCCTGCACTCATTCTTATAAGTTATTTTTCTGTACAAAATGTTGCATAAAAACCTGAGAATTAACAATTTAACCATATGACTCGAAACTGAAGCGAATTAATCTAAACAGTTTATTTTAAATGTTTGAATTTGGTTCTAAAAACCGGATATTTCCCCTACACTTATTTTGTTGCAAAATACATTTGATTGAAAATAAGACGAAGTTACAAATAAACTAAGCATGATTACAAAATAATTCAAACATAATATAAAACAAACAATAAGAATTAAACACAAAGGACACTTCTAATATGCGAGAAAAGTAAATATTAAATTGCCTCCCAAAAAGCGCTTATTTTTGTTCGAGTCACGAGCCTGACTCTACCCTTATTAACAGGAACAAAAGGTTTTTTGAGGGATCCGTCCACGCTCCCCCCAGTTAAGTTTAGTACGGTTATTGTAACGGTACACACCATTGTTGTGAGAAGGGGTCAACAGGCTGAGGAAATTGGTTGTTGAATTATTATGATCCAATTGGTGTAGTTGTTTCTTTAACCTAACTCTTCTCTACTTCTTTTGGCCAAAACTAGCTAAATTAAGTCCTCTTCCTAGAAAATAAGCTTCCTTAGATTCTAATTCCCAATCATTTTTTATATCTATCCATATTCGAAAAAAAAATCAAACACCTAGGGATCTAACTATGTCCTAATAAAACCGGTCTTAAATCCATACTGTTTTTAAGATCACATCTATGCATGGGTGATAATTTGCAATACATATCCTTTAAAGGTGGAAATGATCGCCATGTGAGGTTGTAGGTGGTGTATGAATGGTCAAATTGCCCACTACATTCATTCTAAAACTATTCGGACTATGTGGTTTTGCCCAGTATGGGTTGTGTTCGGGCCTCTTTCGTCTCCTAGCTTAATCTAAGGTGGACAATCTACGTTAGGTTGCCTGGGTTGCGGTTGAGGCTTCGGTTCATCAAAATTAGGGACTTTCCTAGAACTAAGAGGAATGCCATCATTACAAGTGTTCAAGCCTAAATCCTCTAGTTGTGTTTCATCCAAAGGTTCTACCTCTATCGGTGTTCCTAAAGTCTCTTCTGCTTCTTCAAGGTAAGTCACGAACGGTGTGTATTCCTCAAATGATGAGAGGACTTGTGGGGTACTTTGTAGGCTCAGATTAGCCACATCATGTCTGTACTTGACGTTTCGGTTATTCTTTGTACCAGGCTTAAAGCCAAAGGTACTTTCCCTTACAAGAGGTGGACTGAGGAAGAGTGTGCGAACGTGTTTGACATAGAGTGACTTTGGTAAGACAGTTTTTGGTGTATGGGAGGGTACCTCTTTCGTAATAGTTTTTGAGAATTTAAGATCATTAAGGGGTTCTAAATCCTCAGTGTCGGGATACCTTATGATCTTCTTGATTTTCTTGGTTCTATTTGTTTAATTCTTATCTCCTCCTTTAATTTCCCTATAACCTCCAAAGAGAGCTGCATGAAATCGCTTCCAATAACACACATATACTCTTCGAGTTGCCTAACTTTTTCTTTTTGATCGAGTAAGAAATTCATCACAAGGTCCTCGAATTCCTCTTGTCGAGATGGTTCTGAGGGTAGTTGATACAAGGTGTTGCTTGTCATTCCAAATACGCTTTCGCTTCTTCCCATTAGCGAGATTGATTCCTTCATGAGTGTATCAACTTTACATTCCATGACCCCTAGTAACTGTTCAATGTTGGGGTTTTCGTAGTCGAGGCTCTCTTATCTCGGGGTGACGAGGTCGTTCCACCCCTCATCCTTATATCGAGCTAATTCCTCGATAGTGGCCTAAGCTTTTTCCGAACTCATTTTCCTTAGCCAGCCTCTGCGGTGTAGTCCACCGTCTGTTTTAGGGTGTGATCAATGCGGTCGTAAAATATTTGCACTTGAAGCCAAAGATCAATTCCATGGTGAGGGACTTTTCAGGGAAAGCCCTTGAAATGAGTCCATGCTTCAGAGAAAGATTCTCCTTGATGTTGTTGGAACATCAGG